>JBBPJW010000192.1:0-47938 GCA_038088935.1 Pulveroboletus aff. viridisquamosus
TATGGTGTGAAGACGACGTATATTCGTACTGCCAACTACATTTCTCCCTTGAGGCGCACCCACCTGGGTCTTCGTCCTGTAGGCTCGCACCGGACGTACAAGCGGGCCGTCGTTGGCCTCGTAGATCCGTTTTATTATCCTCAGGACATGGAGGACATGGACACATTGGAGCGGAAGAAGCGGGAGAAGTGGTTAGAGGAGCGCTTTGCACTCAAGCTGGCTACCCGGATGAGGCGACGCGAGTTGATTCGCATGTCCCAAGCTGGAAGCAAGACATGGCGGTTGACAGGCCATGTGCGGAGGGACAAGATCTTGCAGTCTATCGCAAGGAGGAGGGCACTCGACGCACGGGACTTAGAACAGGTTAAGACGGAGATGGCGGAACGGAGGGCAGCTGGACATCCCATCTTGCGCGACAAGGGCGGTCGGATGAAATCTGCCAAGGGACAGTCGAAGAAGGCGTTGAATGTCTGACAACTTTAAATCCACATTGAATCTACCTAGTTATGTTGACCATCTGATGCTAAAGCTACACTTCACTTTTTTTGTTTCTGCTCTGATATTGATTCCCAGACTTGGAAACCGGTCCCCACATGGTGACATCCCTCGCAACGCTTTGCATCCACCCCTACATCTTGTTCTTCCATTCTGTCCCAGCATCCAAGGAGCATGAAGCACTGCCGATCAGGCGCGCTGGCCTATGCGCTCGTATGCTTCGAGCGACCTTCGAATGTCTGATAAATTATTCTGCCAGGGTGATGGTATTTCGCTCGCACTGTGGCCAAGAATGCACCCAAAGTCAGATTGGACCACAGATTCCGGAACACGGGGTTGGACGGGTCAAGAGGGGCCTCTATCCGATGAACAGTGTGAGGTGGCACGTACAACTCTCGTGATCGTTGGTGCATCGACACGTGTCTTGACTCGCCAGGCATTTTGATATGCCTTGGAGTCCAAAAGATGTAGGAGAGTTTGAACATGATGATCAAACGATGGATCGATAGCGTTGGAGAATGAAGATAGTAGAATAGTGAGTGGGAACGCGCTGGGACAGCTACGAGTCGTCCGTCGTGGGCTTGTCGTTCAAATGACGACGAACCGGTCATAAAAGAGAGCGCGCAAGGAAGAGAAAAGGCCCGTTGGATGCGAGTGCGAATCCCAGACTGTGTGGGCGCGAGGTTGGGACTGGTTTCAAAAAGACCTGACGTATATGTACCTCTTCGTACACGTCTGTCTACCGGCAAAGAGAGAACCCGAAACGAGAGAGCGAGCAGCGCCAATGCCCAAACGTTCACAGCCCTCACCAAGCCATCGTAGACAGCACAGCGCACGATACGAGGCGAACAAAAGGGGAGACAGCACAATGACTAAGCTTTCGTTTTGCAGGGGGAACAGGAACCGAGCCGAGTTCACTTCCGCTTCGTGCACAGGTTCGTCCATAGGGTGTACAGTTTCCAGGACACACCTGCCTTTCCTGCCCCCGGGCTTGTCCCGTCGCCTTGTTTCGGGTGACGTGTACATCCCAGAGCCCCAGAATCAAGGATGCTTGTCTGAGTGCCGTAGGACCAGCTTTCTCGGCGCCCATCGACGAAGCAGGCATCGCCGTGATGAACAGCATCAAAGTTCTTGGAGTGGCATCAGGTCCCTGGAACCAGAATGAGACACCTCCGCAGCTGAATTCGAAACATTGTTCTCGTGCGCCATCCGCCGATGAGCACTGGTTCTGGATCATTTGATGATCGCCCACATACCTGATACTCCACGTTTCCGCGGTGCCACGCTCGGACGCACTTTGATCGCGTTCGTCGACTACTCCAGACCGACGCCTTGCACACTCATCTTTCCGTCATGCTCGACCCGCCGCCGTAACCAGCACCTATTTCTTTTCATGCCATAACACGCAAGGGGATGCCAAGTCGAGGGTATGTGGTCAGAGAATCCCGCCTGATGACCGTTTGCCACGCTCGAATAGTAGCACGTAACGAAGAGTGAGGCAACCAACGGATAAATTTAGTAGGAGTCCGTAAGCCCCGAGGAGGCCTGACGCTACAAGAGGGCTACCTAGAGTGAGGCCAGGGATGGTCATGGACGAGTGACGTTACGAGCAGCTGAATCGAGGTGCCGCCGCGGACGAGGGGATTTGATCAGAGTCATCCAATTCGCAGACGTGACCTCGCCAGAGAGGCGTTCTGTTTGCGAATCATCTTGAAAGAATCGACTCCATGCTCTTGATCGCAGTGGAACTAGACAAAGAATTCATCGTCATGAGCTGGCAAAAGTGAACGTTACGAGCACTCATCGACACAAGGCACGTGAGCAGATAGATGCGAACCCAAGTATGTAAGGACGAGCACCGTAGGGCCACTGGTTGGCCAACCCAAATCATAGTATTCAGCCGGTCAGTATTGCTCAAATGGGTCCTAAACGCTCGAAAGCATACCGCACACAACGAATGTCGATGATATCTGTGTACTAAATGGTCGCTGTACAGCTTCCAAAGACTTTGTTGTACAATCTGTCGTATACATCTTCTGGCGTCTGTTGAACCCAGGCCGCTCCAGTGAGGTCCTCGAGTTTCTTCAATTGGTCTTCAGAACTCGGTTTCCCTTCTGTCATTAGTCGTGCTTCGGTGTACTTTTTAGAACCTCTTGCGACCGAATGCATAGAAGCACACCTTGGGTAATTGACAAACTCGCCGTGTAGGCTCAGGGGGGTAACCCGTGTTTGCTTAAAAGGACTTTTTGACTGTGATAATTGTGTAGGTACCCGAGTGGGACTCGGCCATTTAGGACTAATCGTCTTGCAATGTTTAGAGCACCGCCAGTTTGTCCTGCGACGTCAGATAATGCACGTAGGGAGGAGAAAAAGATGTTCTCAACGCTTATTGATTCAAACGTGTTGATTAAACTGGGGGACGAGTCGATGTCCTCGTCGCTCGATGCCTTCTGATTGCGCGTTGGCATTACTGAATTATTCCCGTGCACTGCTGCGATACGCGATACGGCCGACTGTGATTCCACTGGACTATGGCAGACAAACGTTGATGTTGATGCTATAACAACTGATGCCTGCAGATTGCAACACTGTGTGATCTAATCCTATGAGTCGTGCAATCGCGAAACATTCTACTGCACTAGTTCTGATGACGGGTACTCACTCATGCGCAGCGTGCAGACCCGTGTTCTTTGTATGTTCGCATGACCCAACTACCAAAAGTGCGAGTCGACGAAAATTCATCAAGGGCGGCCTACCCTTATTGCGGACAACGCGGTCGAGGGCAGCGACTGTCCCTCGAATTACGTCGGGTCGACGCGCCCGTATCTCAAGAGCACGAAAGAGCGATGCTTACCTTTCACTACCTCCGTCACTATCCCCTGTTAGAATCCCGGAGATCTCGTGGTGTTGCAAGTGGTGCTGCGGGTAGCTCTTGACGAAACGCCAAGCAGCACCAGATAGAAGCTGGGAGGAGAGTCAAATCGAGCTGGATTAGACTGCATCGAAGTGGCCTGAGTCGTCTTTCTATTTTCTCCAACGGTGTCATTCTCACATAGGATCAAGTCGCAACGGCGCACTGCAGGGATCAAATGCGATGGTCGGCACTACACGTCCACATCGTCCCTACAGACTTGTACACGGACCGAGGTATCTTACAACAATCTCCTGCCGAGCTAAGAGGCATCACGGCGACAGCTCACAAGCGTTCAAAATATGATCGTTGCCTCAGGGAGCACCAATCCCCGCCTGGTCTCCCAGTCCTTCTGCCACTCGTCTAACCTCTTCATCATGTCCGCCCACTCTGCCTCCGTCTCCACCCCCCTCAACCACTCCCTTTGCCGCCCCAGATCTTCCACTCTCTCCCATCCCCTCCTCAAGTACTGGAAGTTTGCTGCTTCTCGCCGCCATGCCTCAACAAACTTCACGCCATCGTCTGGCATTGTACCCTGATTCTTGAGACTGTCGATGAGATACTCTTGATAGTCGAAAGTGGATCCCTCGATCATACGGTGGCCAATATAATATGGGTCATATCCCCGTGACCGCAAACCGTCTTCTGTCGCATCAAGCACCTCCAACAACTCCTCACGCGAACCCAGCAGACTTTTGTTGGCGATGACTCTTGCTGCATATATGCCCTGCGCGAGATCCAAGGGACAGTTGTTGACGAGGATAGGGAGCCCGACGAATGCGAGTACGTTGGTCGGGTAGGATGCGGATAAGGAGAAGATGTGTTGGTGGAGTGGGAAGAGATAACGGAGGTTTGTGGTCAGTCCACGATCACGTTCACTTGACCTTGGTTTCATGGCAACCTCCCCACTTACTTCGAGAAAAGGAACACGCAGATCATATCCCGTTCCCACTAGTACAGCGTCGACTTCGTGGATTTGCGAACCGTCGGCAAAGACGATGGCATCGGACGTAAAGTACGCAATCTCTGGCTTGACCACAACTGAATCTGGTACTGGTTCCCGAAGACTGCGAATAGAATGATAGACCTAGAAGTGCGAAAGGAAAAAAAAAAAAAAGTTATATTAAGCCAGGAACCTGTCACGATGGCTACCTTTTGAGCATACAGTGCCACCTGGGAGGCCATGTCCCGCCCACTCGCCCCAGCGCCCACCACGACCACGGTCTGATTCACATATTTCTGGGGCTCACGATAAAATATCGAGTGTAGAATCTCTCGTCGTCTACCGCTCGTGCCTTTGTGATGCAGCCACTCGTCCTGACCACGGAAAGTGGGTATATGTGGATAGTGATTGTGTCCGTTGGCGACGACCAAGTGGTCGAACGACCGCCATGTCTGATGGCTGTCGTGATCCACAATGAGCACGCTCCAGTGTCCCTCCTGCGGCGTCCCGACCCACGTTGCGGACAAGACGGTGTGGTTGAGCATGATGTAAGGTCCGAGATTATAAGACGACGTAAAGTCTTGGTGGTACTTCTCGACGTATTCGTGACCCGCAAACAGAGGGGTTCCAGGCGGAAAAGGAAAGCCAGGATAGGTCATCGTGGGCACCGGCGTGTTGGTACGGAGGAGGGGGTAGAGCGGTGTCTCGGGCAAGACTGGCGGGTGCACGGGATGCGCGTCCGGGAGCCTGTATGACCGACATTATGAATGTAGGGGCTCTCGGTGAGAGGGAACGCACCATATGCCACCAACGTCTTGGCGTTGCTCGTACAATACGATATCAAAACTACTATCGAGCTCATCCTGGAGGTCGACAAGGGCACGCAGCATCGCAAGGCCAGCACTACCGGCCCCTACGATTGCCACAGACTTGTTTTCATGTACCGTTCGTTGTTGCGGAACGTTAGGGTCACCATACCGGAGGAGAACGAGACTCAGGAGCGACAGGAGAAACTGGCGAACGTCGAGCATGATAGGACGACAATGTACATCAACACTACGGTTCTGCACGAACGCGTCTGTGGGACGTGAGACGTGCTGATCTCATTATGGATAACAATTGCGTGTGTTCTAGCCTGTGCCCCAGTTGCAGCGCGCTCCCTAGTCCGTCTTTTCCGCCAGTCGATCCAGTAGCACCTTTAGCTCTTCGGCCTCTTCTATTAGTTTTCCTATCGTCACTTCCTTCGCATCTGCCGGGTCCAGTGGGTGTGGCTCTGGTTTCTTCCAACTCAACGTCCGTACTGCCTCATCAACTACCCCGCCCCATGTCTTGCCCTCCGCCTTCAGTAGCGAGACCAGCTCGTCCTTGATACGTCGACATGTACCCACGCCGTCATACCCGAAGCCAGTGTATACCTGTACTAAAGACGCCCCCGCGCGTGCATATTCCAATGCATCCGCACCAGAGGAGATACCGCCACAACCGATGAGCGGGATAGCAGAGGGCAGGTGTGCGCGGAGCGTTTTCAGTGCCTGTAGCGAGTATGGCATCAAAGGTTTCCCAGACAGTCCCCCCACCTCCGACTTGTTAGCTGTGGCCGACAGATGGAATCAACGACGGTGCAAAGGGGAAACGAGGCGTGCTCACGGTCACTCAGAGACGATGGCCGGGTGATAGTCGTGTTACTGACAATGACGCCATCGATCGCACTATTCCTGATGACTTCTGCTATTTCGATCATCTGACTTTGTTGCAGGTCTGGCGCAATCTTGAGTACCAAGCGTGGCCGACGGGAAGTTACCGGAAGGGACTCGAGCTCATCGCGAGCCTTGGTTACGTCCGCAAGCAATCTTTCTAACGAATCCCGATTTTGAAGCCCCCTGTCATGATTTCTCAGCACAAGTAAACTATGGCATAAATACGAGTTCGGTGCACGCACCGAAGTCCTGGTGTGTTGGGGCTCGATACATTGACCACCAGCACGTCGGCGTAAGGGCCGAATGTCTTTACACCAGTAACAAAGTCTTCCGAAGACTCTACGGATGACGTTTTGTTTTTCCCAAGATTGATAGCCAGAACAGAACTGGAACGCAGAGCAGCCGTTGTATTTGCGTCATTGTCGTGAAACGTGGGTATACGGGCTCGTAGACGTGGTATCACTGCGGCAGCTCCTTGCGAAGGGAATCCATAGCGATTTATAAGAGCAGAATCAGAAACCAGGTGGAAGACACGTGGTTTAGGATTGCCTGACTGCCAGTGGCACGTTTAGTCGTTGTAGGACAAAAGCGTCCAGGTGTCAGCGGTTCGGATCCATACCTGAGGTTTTGGTGTCACACTGCCGATCTCGACCCAGCTAAAACCAAGATTAAAAAGACCTAGACATGGTAGTTGTTAGCTCGGCAGAGCACGGAACAATATTATGTGTACCGTCTATTGCTTCCCCATCCTTGTCAAAGCCAGCCGCGAGACCGATTGGGTTGGATATCTCTTGATCAAAAACCTGTGGCAACATGTCAATACTCGAGGTTTGGGGTCGCACTGAACGATGCTCCACCTGTGACCGCAGCGATTCGTCGTCCCTTATGGGATCTCGAGGTGCCAAACCGCTTCGCAGTACTTTGACTGCTAATTTATGGCCCGTTTCGGCGTCGAACGCGCACCGCAACACGGGAGTGAACACATATCGATGTATCGCCGAGCGTGCATCAAAATAGTACGCTGTAAACAAGCCTGCGGACAAAGCGAACAAGACTGTGCATGCGGCGGTTCGGAAGGACGCGGAGGACGAGGACGGGGAACCGAATGTCCTGCGCTGGAGTATGGGTGATTGCAGCGAAGATATTCTATACCTTAGAACATGTTGAACCCCAGGACTTCGCAGCGACAGTCCTGCCATGACTTGCTCGTGCTGAATCCAGAGACGGCGTCTGTTTGTGCTTGTTGGGATTGAAGGACGTCGGATCAGGGCGGGTCCGTCTTCAAACCAGCGACGAACGAACAATGGAACATCCTTGGGCATGTCTCACTACTTGCTAAAGATACCTGGTGCGGTTCTCGACTATGAGACGCCCCACACTCGATGCTTGAGTACGACAAATGTCTGAGTAATACAACTTGAAGGCGACCAGCAAACCGAAGGTCGACGCGGTACACTCGCACACTAATCGAGTCGACCCCGTCCCGTCATTCTAGCTCGTGGTCGCCCACTAGATAATAGCATCTCTCAAGATCACTTGAAGTCGATGCCAGAGTCATAGTCACACCTGAATGTGCCTCTGAAAATATTCGAGCACGATGTCAGCTGCACCACGTAGATCATCAACCAAAGCCAGCAGCCGGGGAACGCAGTGGGGATGATCGTGGTTCTTATTCCAAGTCAGAAACGACACGTCCACGTCGTCTTCGTCGGGAAGAGCTTGTCTAGAATCGCGTTTGCAGGCGAGTGAGACCATCGTTGTTGTGTTGGAATGAGAGGGCGACCGAGACACTACTAGCAACTTACTTACTGCCACTGATACAGGACCCGCCCAGTGGCACCATGCTCGTCTACCGCAATCGAGCAGCTCTTGATCTGAGCACTGATACGACCGCGCAGGAAGACTCTCAGGCTTCGGACTGGACGCTGGTGGTACACGTGATGGATGGGATCTCCACGCCTGCCCTGCGGACAGCAACTGACGAGCTACATACCCCGAGCCAAGTCATAGTCATACCATGTCAGACTCCACGGCGTTCTCTTTCAACCAATTTCCACTAGAAATCTTGCATGGCGTATTCCACTACCTCGACGTCCCAGACATCTTGAGAGTACGCAGGGTATGTGGCATCTTTCCTCTAATCCAACCCGACGTGCTTGAGTCCTCAGCAAAGTCTATTGTACCTACAGGTCTCTCGATACTTGTACGGAGTTAGCCGCTTCAGGAGCATATGGAGTGACGCCTACCGCAGGGCCGATTTTGTTCGCCCTCCGGGTCCGTTACTCTCACAGTCTGCACACGACCTAGAAAATGCACTCGTCCCTAGCTTTCGCGTTGAGCAGAATCTCCGGCACGGTGGGGGAGGCGCTCAAAGGGAAATAACGACGCTCAAGTTGAAAGAGATTCGGTATACCGGCGTGGCTCTCGGTGTGAGCTTGATCTTTGCACGATTCCTGTTCGTCGCTCTCAGCGAGGAAGTTCGCTGTTATGACTTGAGCCTCGACGCCTTTGATAGCAACTCGGGTGCGAGTATCATTTACAGATCAACAGGTGGCGTACTAAGATCGTTTCGGTGTGTCTCTGCCATCGACGTCGAGGGTCGTCCGTTCGCATGCGTGGTCTTGAGCGAGGAAATGCAGAAGGGTGTCTTGACACAAGGATCAAAACAAATGTGGGCATTCACACTTGATAGCCTACGAGCACTGACGAAGTTTGCTGTAGTTCAATTTATTCGCTAAACGTGGTGGAGCAGTCCGAGGTGACTTTAGACCTTCTTCATCACTTCGAAGAGCACACGTTCGATATCGGCGTTGTCGATCTCGGCCCTCGTGTGATTGTCATTCAAGGTCGAGTGGGTCCTAATGCTGACACCGATTGGCGTCTCGTCGCCCTGGATGTGCACGCACGCACGCAATTCCTCCTCCCTTCATTTACCCATGCGACATGGGAGGCAGCAAGGTGAGGGATTCCGTGTTCACGTATTCCATTTCGGTCGAACGCTCACCTCCTAACACAAAGAGAGCAAATGCCAGTATGGACAACCACCGGGGACATCACCTCGCCCACGAGCATATCAACATCGACGCACCTACTCTTGGCCAGATCTTTTTACACTCAAGCCGCTGGTTGGTGCACGTTCCTCCAGGCATTTACTCTTCCCCACCTAAACGTGCATCACCATTTCATCCCTCCCTCGACCCATCTCAGCCCGTCGCACCAGGGTGTCATCTCCGGGATCAGCGTATGCGATACTGTACTGCTCCACGATGCCACCATGGACGCATCCATGCAAGATGTCTTCATCACTATCCGAGTACACGCATTCGAGCCCTCTCGCCCTCGTTGCTCCTTCTCGAGATACGGCATTCTTTGCCTCGGCGGCTCCGCACACAATGCGACCTCGTCCTCCTGTGGCGAGCTTGGTACCATTACGCTTCAGGTGCTGGGTTCTCTCGGTCGCCTTTCCCAAATACCGTTCCGTCACCCGTCCTTCAACGGCGCCGGCAGGGCGTTTTACATGCTCGAACCAGGCTCGTATATCGTCGCAGCGCTCGAATACGACGTACGCGGTAGCGGTGGCTATCGTGACGGTGGTGACGATGACTCAGAGGCCAGGGTCATAGAGTATCCTTGCATTCTACGCTTCCCGACCCCTCGCACGCTCCTGGATTATGACCCCTATTCCGGTCGGATATGCCTCCAATCTTCCATGGCAAAGTATAGCGTGATTGAGATTTTGGATCTCGCCGTGTAGGTCAACTCGATTGAAAGGCGATAGTGAAGGGAACGACCTGGAACACACAATGCCAGGGATGTTCATCAAAGTCGAGCTACGTAACACTACGCCGCTAATTCAACGATACGAATAATAAGGAAGCAAGCATCACTGCCATCGTCACACTACCATTTGCGAACGTCCGACGTGTCCCGCTCGAACTCGTCAAGTTCGGAGAGTTCGTCGGGGTTGTGGTGCTTAACATGAGCCACGTTAGCAAAGAAGTATTCTCCGATACGAACCATCCAATCGAACACGTCTACTCACGGGAGAGTCTGCAACACGAACGCAACCGAACCCATACCATCCAGCGTAAAACCAGACGACGACGTCGTGCTCCCACTCGAGAATACGGACGTTGCGCCCCCACCATTGATGCCCACGTTGGCCCAGTTTACTGACTGGGACACGTAATACGTGTTGGTTGCCATGACGAGCGTTTGGCTCGTGGTATTCCATACGGCGACGTCGATGCCACCGACGATGTAGTTCGTCCGAGTGGTCGTGTTGAAAAGGAAGGGTGTGATACTAGGGAGGGCAAGCGCAAAGGCGGAAGCGTTGCCTTTGATATCTGTCGGCGTGGGGTCTGACCAAGAGATCGCACCAAGGGAACCGTGGTTGATACCGAGCAGGGTGATTACGACCCATTCTTGGCCGGTCGGTGCTCGCAACCAGTATATACTAGGGGCGTGGGGTTGAGAATTCGATCATCAGTATATATACCTGGGACGCAGGGATGTGCTCACTCTCCAGAAACACCCCCAAATGCCTGGGGTACGCTCCAAACTGCCTTAGTGCGTCCCCATCCCACGTCTTGCATTCGGTTCAAGAAACTCGTTACACGGTCGCTGACGTCGGTGAAGGAGCCAAGCCCACTATTCGCAGGGACTGGAATAGAGGAAGCATTCTCAGGAGGGACAGCGTCGTTGAGGCCAGCAGGGATGGGGAGACAATTATCGCAGCCGCAGTCGCCATAGGTTGACGTACAAGGGGTATTGAACATAAGGGAGGTATTTACGTTGGCGCCGATGATGTACACGTCCTGCATGATGATATCAGTTCCGGCAGCATACGATGTAAAGTAGTAGTCTTGGCAATTGAGCACAAGGGAGACAGGATGATAACCATCGAGGCTGTATATGAGATTGTATGCGGTGGATGTCGCATTAAGTGGATCTGACGATCCATCAGGTTCGTCACCAGTATACCAGACCAAGAGGTTGGTCCAGTTCTTGAACGAATTTACTTGTTCGGTGAGATTGGCTGCATCCTGGTAAACGTAGCGCATGTCGTACATGAAGTACAGTCCGTTTTGTTGCATTCGACTAAACACCTCATTCATGCTTGTCTGACTCGGGGTGGATTCGAATATAGGATGTATCTAACCCAGTTAGTGACAGCACACGCGACAGGATTCAATACATACTACCGTAAATCTTGGCGGTAACATAAGACCTTGAGGAAAGAAGTGAAGAAGGTATGCTCACCCTTGAGCCGCCAACTGATCAATGAGTGTGAGATTATTAGCCAGGTATTGAAATTCGGTGTAAAACCCGATCGGAAATACGGGTTGGTAACTGCCCTGTCCATTCGCAGGCTTCGCCAATAACGCACCAGTCTTGAGGTCCAATTTCGTGGCAGTGCCATAGACTGGATCGGGCAAGAAATACAACGCAGAGCTTGTACTGAAGACCTGTATGCTGGATGACGAAGAGCTACCCGAGTAGGTAGCCTTACAAGAAACGTTGTGGGGGGTGGCTTGAGGGGTCAGATTCTGGAGACTAAACGGCATCTCGTACGCTGTCGCATTCAGCGGGACCGCACCACTCGTGAGCACGTTCCCGCCAACACTAACAGTCACATTGAGCGTCCCAGCGTTGTTCAAGGAGCCGTCGGGAAGGTTAATGGCCTGAGCATCCTGGATATTGGAATAGACGACGGGTGAATCGACGAGAATGGTCGCGGACGAACTTGCATCCCCGGCCAGATAAGGTCTGATCGCAGGAGCACACCTAAAAGCCAGCAGGGGACTCTCAGATAGGGTCGGGATGGTGAATGTTCCGCCAGGAGGTGGTGCCTGGGCTTGAGACATTTTGCTCGGATCATAATATTTACCACACCTGAAACGCATATGAAAAACGTCGGTCCAGAATGTGCCACAACGACCCACCATGTCTGGGCTTGGGTTGCAGGAATGAGAAAGCTTGTGCAGAGAAACACGAGGGACAAGAAACGCATCATTAAACTGATGGACCTCTGAATTTAGAATGGTCGATCAAAGTCTTAAATGTCTCGTAGAATGATGTACCATCGAGGGAAAGAAAATCGCTGATCTGTGAACCGAGTTCATGCAGGATGGTAAGCAATATTCACGAGCTACATGATTGACAGAAGGCGCGGATGATCGGTGACGACCGTTCCATGGGCCTGGTGCGTATGCTAGGCTGATGTTTTCTGTTTGGAACAAGTACTTCACCTTGGTCAAGCGCCCCTGATCCCTCGCGAAACTACGATGGTACTAATAGAGTAGGAGTTCTTCGAGACGGATGCCATTCAGGGATAAGGCAATCATTAATGTTGACGTACATACTCCGGCAATAAAAAAAAAAGCGAAAGTGACCTCGGAATGTTGGAGGCGGATTAAAACTGCTTGCTGGGGTAGAACAAAGGAAGTGAGGGAGGAGAGAAGAGAGTGGACAAAGGATAGCTGGGCTTGGGTTTCTGAGCGGGGCTGTGTCTACGAGTTGCCTCGCTGCCCAGTCCTCATGTTTACAGTTGTTTTGGCTTTGACGGGGCTGTGGACTATGAACCAGTTTTGGAGCTACCTATCATACAAGATCGACGTACATGTTCTGCAGTCAAAACAGGGCACTTTGTACCATTCTCTCGTTCATGTCCTCAGTAGCTTGACATCTACCGAGGTTCTCATAGTTCCACTTAACCTCTGCACAGCACCCTTTCAACATGTGCATCTCTAGAAAACATAGGCCGTGCCGTTGTGCGACAAAGGGGGCAGGTTCGGTAGTCGGGAAGGCCCTAGGTGAAAGACTCCATCACGCGCTCATCGTCTGGAAAGCCCGGAGCCACGACGCACCACTCATACATCGAGACGAAACCACAACGGGATCATCTTCCACATTCGTTCTCTCTCCTTCATCGCCCATGTCTCCAACGTTTTTGCGCATGCCTGACACTCAGTCTGTTCTAGACTTCGACGTGAACCTCCTGAACGCTCGGTACCCAAAGGCTGACTCAGATCGTACAGCGGTTGTCCGAGTTCCTCCGCGACGTAGAGTGGATCCATGCATCCACGTTGATGATCAAAGAGATAGTGCTGTGTAGCGAGGGTCACGAGCTCCGAGAAATCACGCTTGCACGTTCCGTGGGTATGGCCATGTGAGTACGAATGGTGATGGTGTGCGACGGTGTTTCCTGGACTGACCGTGAGTGTGCGGGTATGGGAACCAAGCGATTGAATGAGAGTTGTGATGGCATGCTGAGACGCTTCCTTGCCGAGAGCTAACCGCTGCATATCTACTGGCGACAAAGCGCAATGCCATGCACCCTCTTCAAACGATTCCCCGTAGTCGAATATCTGTGAGAAGCTATATCGCGAAAGGTCATAGAAAGCAGAAGGTAACAATGACGGTGCATTGACCTCGCGCGCAAGATTGATCACCGCCTGCGTGGGGACACGGTGAGGCCGGGAGAGATAAATCACGTCCAACTTACAATTGGCGACGGGTATATGCTCTCCGATCCGATTTGGAGCTCAAAAGTGCGCGACATGTCTTCGCGAGCGTCCCAGCCTTTCAGCGTTGTCGGCCAAGCAACAGAGAGATGGTCGAGAGCTTTCTCGCGCAGGGAATCCACCACATACTTGGTGGCGAGACGTAGAATTCCAGAAACGACTTGAAAGTCAGTAGAGTCGTTGTTTCCAAAGCTCCTTTGGTAATGGGAATGATGAATGAAGCAAGGGGTCTAACATAGGTGGCACGACTCACGGACCGTCTACCAGCGCCGTGAGTAGGTTGGCAACATCCTCAGCTGGATCATGGAGGTGGAGCACCTGGCAATCTTCAATATCTCCTGGGGCAAACACAGACATGGACTTGGCATCTGCCTGAGGTTGTGGCAACGTGAATAGGTCGTGGAAAAAGCCAGAGTGCCGAGCAAGCAAAGATTTGTGCACCCGAAAGAGCGTGTTCTCAGCTCGCAGGACGATCTTCAGCACAGCGTTAGTGTGGTTCCCCGCGCACATGCAAGCGGACCTCACAGATCCGTCCGAGAACCATAAATCGGGATGTCTGATTAGTGAACCTTCACAGTCTCCGTTCCCTATGCATTCTGTGTCGCTGCTGTCTTCTTGGGCCACGGAGGTGGTCGCAAGAAGCTTCTTGTCGTCAGCAAGCTCTGAGCGGCTAAGCCTGTAAAAACGGTTCAAGGGGGGAGGGCTTCTAGGTGGGGTTCCATAGGCACCGATGGGAAGGGGGTAGTAACTGTTGTTCACGGGGAGCCGCGACATGTTTCAGAGCAAAGGGCCGGTGTTCGGTGATGTGCGACTGAGAAGGAGGTGGAGCGTGGACATATACGTTTCGAGATTAGATAACATCCCAATCCGCACTCGCTACTCGGGACCACTGGCGACCTGACCACTTGGAGAGCAAGGGACACCTTTTCGGTTGCGAGAGCGGTCTCGCAATAAATCATGCTCTCTCTGCCTCACGAGCAAGACGTCGAGTGTCGTGAGCAAGATATGGCGCTACGAGTAAGCTCAAGGGCCGTGCACTACCACTCCTCGATCGTGCTCTTGCAACTTTCAGCCGAGTCAGATTACATGGTGGTGTGCTCGCAGCCACGACTCCATGAGCACGCTAAAAACACGTCAATTCCGGACTCGACAGTGTGCTGGCGGCCTCTGATGGTCCCCGAGGCCTCACCAGACCAGCTACGTGGCGCGCTGTATGCAGATTGTCCGAACCGATAATGGAAATTTTTGGAACCCCGCCAAATTTTGTGCAAGATCATCAGTGCAATCTCATCTGCCCCCTTCCTCGCCCTCCTCCTGCACGACATCACAATGGATGTGGGTAAAGTTCATGTCTGATCGTGTGCTCTTGATCACATCTACTCTGTATAGCCCAATTTTGTGCAGCAACTGCACAATCTCCTGGCGCAATCTACCTCCAATGACACCGCCCAACTCAAGGCTGTAAGATCGCACGATCAAGCGCGTTTTCTGCCTCTTTATTAACTCTGCTCGTGGTAGGCTACTACTCAGTTGAACACAGAGTACTACAAAAATTCTATGTGCATACCTGCCCTTGCCCAAATACTTGCCAGCTCTCCCGAATTCGCCGTGAGCTCTTGTCCATGGTCTCCAACACAGACATCCGGACTGACGACGATCTCCTCTTTTCAAGATACGTCAGCTGGCAGCCGTCGAACTGCGCAAGCGGGTCAGACAAAAAAGCGGAGACCTCTGGGTCCAGCTCCCCCAAGACTCGCGTGAGCAGATCAAGAACGAATTACCAAAACTCATCCTCGCCGACCCAAAGTACGTGCCTGTATGTTCAAGTAATATGTTTGTTTTCATCGTACCTACTTGCAGTAAGCTCGTCCGTCACTCGGCTGCTCGTGTAATCGCATCCATCGCGTCTGTCGAACTCAAGGAAGGAACATGGCCTCAGCTTCTCTCATGGCTCAACGAGGCGTGTTCTTCTTCGCAGGTTGCACAACGCGAAGCCGGCGTATACATCCTGTTCACCGTGCTCGAAGCCGTCATTGAAGGGTTCCAGGATTCCACTCAAAACTTCTTCAAATTATTCCAGGTTCTCATTGCCGATCCAGAAAGCATGGAAGTACGAGTAACGACAGCCCGGTGCGCGTTTAGAGATAGGATGTCTGAGCAATAATAATGCGGCTCGCCAGTTCGTTAGGTGTTCTTGCACAATACATCGATGCAGATGATAAGTCTGATATCGTAAGTCGATAGCACTTGATCCAACACGTCATTTGAAACCTCTCGTCAGAAAACATTTCAAAATTTTCTTCCTGCTATGATCTCAGTTGTGCAGCAGGCACTAGAAGCAGGGGACGAGACTTCAACACGGCAGTTATTTGATGTATTCGAGACACTTCTGATTCTCGTAAGCTGTCCACCCATCGAACCGATCACTTACTGATATTTACGGAAACTCAGGAAATCCCACTTCTAGGCCCCCACACCGAAGCTCTTGCTTCATTCTTGCTGCTCTGCGGAGCTAACAGAAACCTCGATGCTGGACTTCGTATTTTCCCTCTGAATGCTCTCAACTGGACCGTGCAATAGTATGTCTACTCTATTCTGTATTGGGACGTCGTCTTGACTCATACCTTCCTACAGCAAAAAGACAAGGATTCAAAGCCAAAATCTGGCAGGCAAGATTTTGGAGGGTCTCATGCCGATCACCACCGAACCTGAACCAGAAGATAATGACGAAGACGCGCCATGTAGAGTAAGTCTGTCACCATTATGCATACTCATCTGCTGATGGTACTATAGTCCGCGTTACGCATCATCGACGGTCTGGCGACGAATCTCCCTCCTACCCAGGTCTTCCCCGCCCTTCGCACTCTGATCCAGCAATACTTCTCATCACCTGACCCAAACAATCGTCGTGGTGCCGTGCTCGCTCTCGGTGTAGTCGTTGAGGGTTGCAGCGAGTTCATGACTCCAATTATGAATCAAGTCTGGCCTATCATTGAGGCTGGTCTTCAGGACGTCGATCCTTCAGTAAGGAAGGCCACTTGCATCGCTGTCAGTTGCTTGTGTGAATGGTTGGAGGATGAGTGCTCAGCCAAACATGCCACACTCATTCCTGTAAGCTACTATACTCTGTTAATCCCTATCTACTGGCTGAAAGAATTATTAGGCTATAATGAACTTGGTCCACGACACAGCAACTCAACGCTCCGCCTGCACTGCGCTTGATGCCCTTCTTGAGATATTGCAAGACGTAATTGACCAGTATCTCAACCTGATCATGGAGCAGCTGGCAAACCTCCTAGACACGGCCCCCATTTCTATTAAATCTGTTGTCACTGGTGCCATTGGTAGTGCCGCTCATGCTTCCAAAGAGAAGTTTCTGCCATACTTCCAACCAACGATGACCCGCCTCCAACACTTCCTCGTCCTAACTGAGGAGGGTGAAGAGAGTGAGCTGCGTGGTATCGCGATGGATGCAGTTGGCACGTTCGCTGAAGCCGTTGGTGCCGACGCGTTCCGTCCATACTTTGCTGACATGATGAAACAAGCGTTCCAGGGACTCGAGATGGGTAGTCCGCGTTTGAGGGAGTGTAGTTTCTTATTTTTCTCGGTGATGGCGCGAGTTTTCGGCGAGGAGTTTGCGCCATACCTTCCGAATGTGGTTCCCCCCCTTTTGGCCAGCTGTCGTTTGGCCGAACATGGAGAAGAATCGCAGGTCGCACGTGAGTCACGCGCATTGCTAGAACTGTTGCTCAGCACTTATTTGCTGCACTATAGTTTCAGAAGAAGTAGCTGCCGCCTTCGCGTCCGGCTCTTCTCCTTCCAGTGCAATAGCAATTCTTGATAATGATGCAGATGGCAATGTCGAGGCAGAAATGGAAGACGTCGATGTTGACAAGATGCTCGAGGTCAACAGTGCCATTGCTGTCGAGAAAGAAATTGCCGCAGATACAATCGGCGCATTGTTCCTTGCCACTCGCAATCATTTCTTCCCTTATGTCGAGCAATGCGTCATCGAACTTGTTGCTCTTCTCGCACACTACTACGAAGGAATTCGCAAGTCAGCCACGGAGTCATTGCTCGAGTTAGTCAGAGTTTTCTACGAACTTAGTGATCCTCAGGAGTGGCAAGCTGGTGCTACCGTGGTAAGCAAACTGCTTGAACAATTGTACCATGTGCCTTATACTTGCATATAAGACTGTGCCTCTACAACCCGTCGTCAAAGAGCTAGTCGGCCACTGCCTTCCCCCCCTCCTTGAGATGTATGAGTCTGAGGACAACAAGTAAGAAATTGTCACAATGGCATTTCATCGTTTCTTATGTTCATTAGAACTGTGGTGGCGTCGCTTTGCATTGGTCTTGCAGAGACGATCAACAAGTTGGGACCTGCATTTATCGAGAACAGTACGTATTTTCGTGGCACTCTTCCATATTTCGCTAAGACTGCCTTAGGTGTCGAACAAATCTGTAACATCGCTATTCAGGTTTTGAGCCAGAAGGCTCTCTGTCAACAAGACCCAGATCAGGATGAGAGTGAGGAGAC
The DNA here is from genome assembly GCA_038088935.1 of Pulveroboletus aff. viridisquamosus. Lineage (NCBI taxonomy): Eukaryota > Fungi > Basidiomycota > Agaricomycetes > Boletales > Boletaceae > Pulveroboletus > Pulveroboletus aff. viridisquamosus. The sequence continues at coordinate 18,113 of JBBPJW010000192.1, forward strand.
ACCAGAAGATCAGGCCGAATACGATTCGGTTCTCGTCTCTTCGGCGGGGGATCTCGTCGCAGCACTGTCAAATGCGCTCGGGTCCGATTTCGCCCAGGCCTTCGGAACATTCTTCCCTTTGATTGCAAAGTACTACGTAGGTAATCCCGCCGCGCACCTTCGAGCGAAGCTTTGACGTTTAACAGGGAAAGAACCGGTCTCTGAGCGACAAATCATCTGCCATCGGGTGCTTAGCAGAAATTATTGCCGGAATGAAGAGCGCCATCACCCCCCACACAGAGCCCCTTTTAGAACTCTTTTACAGGGCTCTCAGTGATAGTGAAGCAGAGGTTCAGAGCAATGCATGCTTTGCTGTCGGTCTCCTGGTGGAACACTCCGCGGTCAATCTCACCTTACAGTATCTTCCTCTCCTCGCTGCCCTTCGGCCCCTCTTCGATGTCTCCCCTGATGCACATCGCTCCCGGCTGAATGCCAAGGACAATGCGACGGGTGCTGTTGCCCGACTTATCTACCGCAACTATGCCGCTGTACCTCTTGACCAAGTTCTTCCTGTCTTTGTGGCAGCTCTTCCTTTGAAAGAGGACTACGTCGAGAATCAGCCCGTCTTCCGTGCCCTCTTTCACCTGTTCCGGCACGCCCCCCAGACGCTCGGCCCACACCTGGATGCCTTACTCCGTGTGTTCGCCCACGTTCTTGACCCAAGTAGCTCAGATCAAATCAGTGATGAGGGACGGGCCGAGTTGATTCAACTCATCAACTTCTTAAGCACGCAAGAACCAGCCAAGATACAGGCAGCAGGCTTGACGGCTTACCTCTAGTGAACAGAGACATTTTCCCTCCCTTCTATTTCTACAAATTCTGGTTTCACCACGGGTTCAACTCTCAGCTTTTACCCACCATTTAGATCATACTGTTGCATCCACGCTTCCATGATCGCTGGTTGCTGTTGCTTACGATATTTCGGTTTAAGTATGTGTGTGTGCACGTGACTGTTTTCCGCGTTCCGAGGTTCAACCAATTGCATTTCTTTTCTCATTGCTACACCACCGTTAAGCACCTTCCCGCCAGGTAATTTTGAAGTCGAGCTCGCTGGCCGACTCGTTCTCCAACGTGCGTCGTCGTCGCCCTCTACGACTGCCATCACTATGCTTGTCACTCTTTTCACCATCTTCGCCACGGTCGCTGTGGTTTCGGCTAATGTTTATCTTGATAACCCCTTGGACAGTCAGTTCCCGTTAATCGCGCGCATTAACCAAAACTACACATGGATCATGAGCTCGAAGACGTTCTCTACCGACCTAGACGAATCGCTGGTTTATTCTGCGTCTGGACTTCCTGCTTGGCTCAGCTTTGATAATCGCACGCTGATGCTCCACGGTATTCCCGCTGCCGCAGACCAAGGTCGACCATCTATCACGGTGACCGCAAGCGACACGGAATCAGTTGCATCGTCGAGCTTTATACTCTGTGTCACACCATATCCCGCACCAACGGTTCAGAAATCGATTAGTGAACAGTTTTATGCGGGAAACCCATCGTTATCATCTATTTTCTTTCTTTCTCCGGGATCTGCTCTCGCCACGGACGAACCGACGTTGAGAGTGCCCGCAAGATGGTCGTTTAGCATTGGTCTCGATGGGGATATGTTCACCGCCCCGAACGATCTGTACTATGGCGCGCTGCAGTCAGACAGGACGCCTTTACCGTCTTGGATCACATTTGACCCTTCTACGATGACATTTGACGGCGTTGCCCCCAACGACGAAGTCATCCTGACACCCCTCACGCTGGAAATTGAAGTCTTCGGCGCCGATCAAGAGGGCTATTCTGCTGCATCGGTCCGGTTTAATCTCGTCGTCGCATCTCATGAATTGTCTGCATACTCAACGTTGCCAACTGTCAACATCACTGCAGGTGCGACGTTCAATATCACGATGTCCTCGTCGGCGGATTTTACTGGCGTGTTGGTCGACGGACAAGCATTACAACCTGCGAATTTGTCTATGTTGTCGATCGACGTATCATCATATAAGAACTGGCTGAAGTACGATCCGGAAAGCAAGACACTATTTGGTGCTCCTCCAAGCAACTTTACGGCCGCGGACGGTAAGCCGACTTTACCGACCACGCTGACGTCAAACTTCAACCAAACCCTGTATACGAGCGTCACCCTAGATATTGTCGCGTCCTACTTTTCGAAATCGGACTTGGGCACGATTCAAGCGGATCCGGGGCAAACAGTACAGTTCAACCTCGCCCAATACTTCGCGAATGCGTCGGCGCAGCACAGCGATGCAAACCTGAGCGCGTCTTTCAATCCCTCCAGTGCAAGCGCATTTCTAAACTTTGACCCGGTCATGGCGCAACTCGTAGGCCAGATTCCCGCGGACTCTGACACACCGAAAATACGTATCATTTTTGTCGCATATTCGCATGTCACACACTCGACATCACATGCGACACTTTCCGTGGAAGCCCCCGAGTTGGAGAAGATCAAAGGAAGTGGAACAGGTGGGGTGGGTGCGCCGTCGAAAGCCCAGGTCACGTTGATCGTATCACTCGTATTTGGGATCATTGGCGGTGTTTTCTTTCTTGGCTTTGCGCTGGCGATGTTCAGGCGATGTGCTCGCATCAAAGACTCTGCAATTCTTGGCGAAGAAGGTACACAAGCGTGGACCGAGGCGGAGAAACGATGGTACGGGATTGGAATCCAGGTGCGCGAAGGAAATCACGAGCGGGGGTACGGATGGAGTAACCAGGCAGATACGAGTGCGGTATCGGAGAAGGGGAGCCTTGAAACGCAAGCCAAGGAGGGCTCGTTTGATCCAGAATGTTATCCGCCGACTCGTTCATACGATAACCTCGGATTAGGACTGCGACGGGTTTCGCCACGCGGACCGACGACACCGTCGACGGTGCAAGCGTCGTGTGCCGAAGGTGTTATGAAGAAGGCCGAGTTTTTTGGTAGGATCAGGCATACGGCGCGGAACGTCAGCGATAAGTACAAGCGTCGAAATCCCCCTGCACGGCCAAACATTAGCTACCCGGTTCCGTTGGTCCGACGGGATGGCATGGAGATGCCGGTTGAACGACAGTACGTGGAGATCGTCAAGCCGCCACCTCATAGGGAGAGCACCACTTCGCTCCGTGACGATCATTTTACAGATAGGAGAGCCAGTACGATGGTGAGCTTCACCCCTTCACCGTCGAACTCGACAGGTGAGAGATCGATCCCGAGGAGGAGGGCGGACTTCGCTCCCCCAAACTCACCTCAAGGGCCACGACCACCTGCACCGGCTGTCATGAGGGAAGCCGTGCGACGAAGGTGAGCTTATGGCATCGTCCCTGGGTTCTTGACCGACTGGCTTTTTTTTTGGTAGCCTCGCGAGGGAGAGTTTACAAAGCACGAGTGCTATGTCGGCAGATTCGCACCCTGACTCATTGCGGCCTGGTGAAGAGCGGCCTCGTCTGAAACAGTTCACACATGCAGCACGCGTTCCACCGCCACGATCACCCTCGAGCAACGTCGCTGAACCAGAAGCGTCCTCAGGAACGAGGAGGATCGCAAGTCAGACGGCACAGGTGTACAAAGACAGTCGAGAAGGGCGTCACACGAGCATTGACGAACTACGCATTGGCATGCACTACGTCCGCACACTTGGGGAAGGCTCCTCGAATGCGCGATCCGTGTCGGACAAGTCATTCTCATCTTTGGAGTCCTCTCAAGATCACGGCGCGACATCTGGTACTACAAAGACAAACGCGAGCGTGCGATTTTTGGTACGTGTGGGCGAAAAATTCAAGTTCAAGGTGCCGGTGCAACATTCGAGTAGCCCGTATCGGAAGCTGGAGGCGAGGTTGGTTTCGGGGCATGCGTTGCCGTCGTTTCTGCAGGCGGAGTTGAAAGGGTTCGGAAACAAGAGTGACGAAAAGAAGGCAGTCGAATTCTGTGGCGTTCCTGCGGAGGGTGATATTGGCGAGTTGCATGTGGGTGTATTCAACGCCGAGGGTGGAGAGTGTTTGGCCCGTGTCGTGGTTGAGGTGGTTGCGAGGGGCAAAAAGACTCCACCCATGGCAGGCTGAGCGGGTCTCCCCTGTTGTTGCTTGTAACATGATCTGACATGGACGGACGGCAAGGTTTGAATGGTAGACTACTCGAAGGTGTACTTGGTTATCGCGTGCATTCGATTTTGTATGTGTAGAACATCTCTGTGGCATTCTTGGTCGACCTGGGCAGGATCTCTCTGAACTAGGGCTGGTCGACGTTCTCGAGACAAACTTAATCAGGACAGGGTGACATGTCTGAGTGTCCGATGGGTCAATCGGAGCGGCTGTGACCGCAGACGAGCACGTCAAAAGGATATGATGCCGTTTGAACGACAGCAAGGGAATCCGACGATACATGAGAGACCAAGGAGTAGTAATTACATGGCCGACGACGTCAGCCCGAGATGGCAAATGGTTGGGAGATGACGTTGCTACAATAACGTGCGCGAGGTCGTCTTCGACACGCCTGTACGTGGATCAATTAATCAATCGAACTCTGGATGGAGCGTGACCCGCCCGCTCACAATAATCTAGAACAGAAGGAGATCGCATAGGAATCAGGTCGCTTCATGACTTCCAGATAAGAATGGCGAGGGTCCCAATGTAGAAATAGATAAAGTGTTTGGTTTCTAGGACGAGGGTTTCAATTGGGCAGGGGGACAGGTCATCAGGAAGGAAGGCCCTACCATGAGTAACGTAGCTCCCAAAGTTCTTTCCGACGACGACGTGCCAGGTGGGACCGTGGCGTTTGTCGAATTCTTTCTTGATCTGGGCGGCGATATCTTTCTCGATGCTGTATTTTTCGAGGGCCGCAGATGCGACATCGATGCTCTCCTGCTGCATCTCCTCTGCCATGTCGACGTTTTTGATGATGGCCTTTGGGCCGCTGGCACCACCGTTCTCCCTGGTGGAGGAACCAGTGTCGGTGGCGGAGGTTACGGGTGCGGCGTCAGTCATGACTATAGGTGAGAAAAAGGTTGAATGAGCGATCTGAGGCAGGCTCTGGATTAAATATGTGACTGGGGTGACTCGCCTTGTGTTTTTGGCGAGGAAAACGGTGTTGAACGCGTGGATAGAGTGGGAGGCCGGTCGGTATTGGACGACGAGGTGTGTTTAAAACGGAAGCACGTGGTCGACTGGGACACATGCCACACCGAACGCAGCCTCGTCAGGTTCGCTTCCCCATTTGCCATTTCTTTCTTTACGAGTTTCGTTGCGTATCGTTATTATGAATCAACACGTTCCCCTTTCTCGCCGCACCGCGCGCTCGAGGCGAATCAGCTGATACCCTCTTCTCGCTCGTCCGTTTACAGATCGTTCCTCGGCCGCAAGCCACGCCCACCCTAGAATTTCTATCCGATTGGCTTGGCCCTTCCGAACGTGTCCCGTTGGTGGCTAAGCATGTGCCCATGGTTTCGCCTTGACACTTGGTGTCGTGGTTGTTGGAGAGTATCCGCCGCGTTCACAACGGGGTCAATGGAGATTCCGCTCCTGAGACTCGTATAAACCCCGGTCGACCCCTTGGTTTCGCTCAAAATGTTCCATCGTTTGGTGCGTATTCGAGATTGGTTCAAGTCGCTGGCGGTGAGTGCGAGCGTCGTGCCCCACGGTTTCCGCATATATGTGAGTAACATCGTATCTGGAGACTTTGGTATTTCTGCCACTCGGCACGTTTTCCTCTCGTCGTCCGGCCTCTGTCTGGCATGGCTTATGACCACTTCTAGTCTATCCATCTCACTAACGCCCGTCTTGGGTCCCCGGATTTGGGTTTCAGGCCAGTGTTGTCCGGAGGAAGTTGGAAACCCAATATAAGTGAAGTTTCCGTTTGGGTGTCACGGTAATGAGGGTGCGGTTTCGAGTGACTGAGCTAACGCACGTATACAACATAGGCCGACGTCCATTTCATTTACCTGTCCATGTGGACATCCGCATCCTTATCATCGTTGTTCGAACTGATGACGGCTTCCAGGGTTTTCAAGTAATAGATACGTGTGTCATTGGCCCATGTCCCTTCAACGTTGATCCAAGTTCCTAAATCTGTCTTATCTATCTTTCCAATGAATCATATCGATAGGCCACTCCGCTAATTAACAGACGGTTTGACGGGCCATCAGGCGTACTTCAAATTGGATAGGACTCTGCCTCACGACGACTTCGCGGCATCGACGAAACCTGAGGGGGTGCAAACCAGGTGTCATGAACAAGACCTGCTACCAAAGTCCGTGCAACCAATTACGGCGTGGGAGGACCTTCAGGCTCGAAACCCTGCCGGCTATTCCTCCTTGCGTCCCTTTCTCCGTGGTGCTGATTGCGGGTGCATGCATACTAGCACGAAATTATACGACGACCTTGGTCCCCCCTCCCAACCTGTTCGGTGTGAAACCGAGACCAAGCCTCACGCGCATCTTTGGTCACATATGCCGGGGTTGACTAACCAGACTCGATGAATTCCATGTCAGTCGTGTACACCAAAGCCTTGGAGCGGGAAATCGTAATTTCTCGCGCGACGTCCTTGGCCCTTGGTGTGGACGGGGCCCCCATCAGCACCTTGTGTTCTCCTTCCAAGGCTATTTTCGTGCTGAACTCGCTGTAGGGCAGGGGAGCGCGGTATCTCGAAATCCGTGACCCTGAATTGTTGTCTATGATTTCGACAAGCGGAATGCGTTCGAGATCATTTGGAAAAGACCCTGACCGTGTGCCCACTGGACATCAAGAGGGTACGATGGCCTCAATGGAACAATGTTTGTCATGTTGTCAGTTACCAGGCAAGGATATATGATGATTTATATAGATGCATTACCTCCTCGAAGACACTCCAGCAAGTGCCGACTCATGCTGCAAGAACCTGCGCGTCTCCTTTAGTCTCTACTCACAAATAGAACCCCATAGGGAATCGGCGTTTTGCGCCGAGATAGAGACCCATCCACACGGACCTGAGTTGGTCTGTGACAGGACGCCCTACCAAGGTCTGGAATACCGCGTAAAATACGATACACGCTTTCCAGTACCAAAGCCAATACAAGGCACAACGCCTGGAAGCATGTGCGACAGTTATAGACCAACAGTGCCGGGGCGATGTGAATCGTCTCGTCTTATCGGCTTTGATCTTGTGGTCTGCGCTTTGTCAGGCAGTCAGTGCACTTTGAGTAGTATGTTTAACTTTGATTCACCTATTTTTTTGTTGTAGATCTTGCCAGTGGAGTTGCAAAAGTAAATGCCTTCTTGAGGCTGTGTGGACTATCATGAATCGCCTTGTTGTTGACCACAGGTCGCTCGCTGGGCTGCGCAGTCGTCTTATCAATGTTACACACCCTTGGAAAGGTGGTCTGGCACCCCTTCGTAAAACTACGCCTCTCCGATGCAGTTTTCTCGTATGAGCACTCGTAACGCCTCCAACGGGAACTTGGAAAGTAGGCCCTGGGCGCTTTGATTGACGCTCCATGCACTTCCGAGGTCCCCTGTTCCCATCTCTCCCTTGAGTGAGTTTTATGTACTTATCTGTGCTGCAGTACCACTATGCTGAAGTCGTGTTGTAGGTAAGGCAAGTAAGCGGGGAACGTCATAACGGAGATGAGCAAGACCGTGGCGGAACCTCACGGCCTCAGTGGTCATCGGATGCTGCCGACGCTTATGACTGACGGGGCACACCACCGTTGCAGGCTGGAGTCTGTTTGCGGGCTGGATCACACAACTCAACTCTCCGAGTAAAAGGACTCTCCGCCTCCTCATCCTCGTTGCGAATCCAGGTGGCCTGCTAGAATGAGTGTGCTGCTGCTGCTTTAGTGTTGTTGTTGAGTCAAAGGCTGTTAAGCTCAACAAAGAGGACTAGTCGTAACTTGTTAACGTTACGTAGAGTTAAAACGTTGGCTCTCGGCACGTGGACCGGCGGCATATCAGTTGATGATCATCCTCGTGAGGTCGCACATGCACCCTTTCAATCCCTGCGATAACAAGATAGCCCTTGGAATCAGCGTTTGACATGATGGGATCGCAGAGTGCCCGCGGGCGAGCGCTCGATGTGCCTCCTTATACGAGGGTGCTGGCAACTTCTCTTCGCCCAGATAATCGATGTGACACGATGCACCACTCCGCGTGTCTTCGTGTCCACAAAGCAGGAAGAAGCTGGACGATGGACTGGCTCGACGGTACGTGCCACGCATAAGCTGACCGGCTTACGCTGTCGCACTGATGACATAGTACCCATGAACCGAGTTACGTAACCCCAGACTCTGCTTTTGGGGAACGGGTAAAGATGGAAAATAACCTTGACCGGTCCCCCCATCCTACCTCCAATTTGTCGCCTTTCTCTTTTACCCTCACCATCCCCTTCTCCAGACACCGGCAGTCACTGCTGTCGGTCGCCCTCCATAAACGAGATCGTTCGTGAAGCATGTCGCCCTATGACCGCTCAAAAGTTGCGCATTTCATTGGTATGTACGCCAGCAACGGCGGGGGGACGTATTGTAGTTCTAATATACTTCGTGGGTAGGCGGAAATTCGCTAGACAAAGCACCAGCCGGCCGCGTAAAAGATTTTGTTCAGGCTCACGGAGGTCATACAGTCATCACAAAGGTGGGTGTCGCGCATACATCCACCTCTTAGTACATCCATGAGTCGTCGAGGGGGTGGTGCTCGTACTCATTCTTCGACTCTCTTTACACAAGAGTTGACTGTCTCTCCATCCACTTGCAGGTCCTTATTGCAAATAATGGTATTGTCTCTCGTCGGTCATGACACGCATATACTCAAGTTTCTCCAAAGGTATTGCTGCAGTCAAAGAAATTCGCTCCATCCGTCAATGGAGCTATGAAACTTTTGGAACAGATAGAGCTATCGAGTTCACTGTCATGGCCACACCCGAGGATCTTAAAGTCAATGCCGAGTACATCCGCATGGCAGATCAATACATCGAGGTTTCAGGTGGTTCCAATAACAACAACTATGCCAACGTAGATCTCATTGTTGATGTGGCCGAACGTGCTGGAGTGCATGCTGTCTGGGCGGGCTGGGGCCACGCATCCGAAAACCCCAGGCTACCCGAGAGTCTTGGTGCCTCCAAGAACCGGATCGTTTTTATTGGTCCCCCCGGAAGTGCTATGAGAAGCTTGGGTGACAAGATCTCGAGTACTATCGTTGCGCAGAGCGCTGAAGTGCCTACCATGGCATGGTCTGGCTCGGGCATCTCGGACACAGTATTATCAGAACAGGGTTTTGTGACCGTCCCTGATGATATATATGCAGCCGCCTGTGTGGCAAACGTAGAGGAGGGATTAGCCAAGGCTGAGCAAATTGGTTGGCCAGTCATGATCAAGGCTAGCGAAGGTGGAGGTGGTAAGGGAATCCGGAAGGTCGAGCATCCCGACTCATTCAAGAACGCGTACCATGCGGTCGCTGGAGAGATTCCAGGTAAGGACGTGCACCAGCAACATTGCATATATATTGATTTTGCTGCAGGATCACCCATTTTTATCATGAAACTCGCTAGCCAGGCACGCCATTTGGAGGTCCAACTTCTCGCCGATCAATATGGGAATGCCATCTCTTTGTTTGGGCGTGATTGTTCTGTTCAGCGTCGTCATCAGAAGATTATCGAAGAGGCTCCTGTGACGATTGCCAAGGGAGATACCTTTGAGCAGATGGAGCGTGCTGCCGTGCGTCTTGCCAAACTCGTGGGATATGTCAGTGCTGGGACCGTTGAATGTACGCTCTGGTTCTTGTCATATCTCAGGAGTGAGCTGACCGGGAGCCTCCGCAAGATCTCTACAGCCATTCCGAGGACGTGTTCTACTTCCTTGAACTCAATCCTCGACTCCAGGTTGAGCACCCAACCACCGAGATGGTCACAGGCGTCAATCTCCCTGCTGCACAGTTGCAGATTGCTATGGGTATTCCTTTGCATCGCATTCGGCACATTCGCACGTTGTACGGTGTCGCACCTAACGCCTCGTCCGAGATTGATTTCGACATGGTAAAACCTGGGTCTAGCCAGCTTCAGCGTAAACCTCGTCCCAAGGGACATGTTGTTGCAGTCCGTATTACCGCGGAGAACCCGGATGCTGGCTTTAAGCCATCATCCGGTTCACTTCAGGAGCTCAACTTCCGCTCTAGCACGAACGTTTGGGGCTACTTTTCCGTCAGTTCCGCTGGTGGTCTCCATGAATTCGCTGATTCTCAGTTCGGTCACATCTTCGCGTACGGTGAAGATCGCAACGAAAGTAGGAAAAACATGATTGTCGCATTGAAGGAGTTGAGCATCCGTGGTGATTTCAGAACGACTGTGGAATATCTCATCAAACTCCTGGAACTTGAGGCATTCATTGACAACACCTTCACTACCGGCTGGTTGGACTCCCTCATCAGCAACAAGCTTACGGCAGAGCGTCCAGATGCAACTCTCGCTGTTGTCTGTGGTGCCGTCACCAAGGCTCACCTTGCGACAGAAGCATGCCTTGGCGAATACAGGCGTATTCTGGACAAGGGCCAAGTTCCCGCCCGCGATCTGTTGAAGACTGTGTTCAGCGTTGACTTTATCTACGAGAACATCAAGTATAACTTTACGTGTACCCGCTCATCTAAGCACACATGGACACTCTTCCTGAACGGTGGACGGACAATGGTCGGAGCACGCCCCCTCGCTGACGGTGGTCTCCTCATCCTCCTCGATGGTCGCAGCCACTCGGTGTATTGGCGGGAAGAGGTCGGAGCTCTGCGACTCATGGTCGACTCCAAGACATGTTTGATTGAACAAGAAAATGACCCAACACAATTACGGAGCCCTAGTCCAGGCAAGCTCATCCGGTTCTTGGTTGACAGTGGCGATCACATCAATTCCGGCGAGCAATATGCAGAGATTGAGGTGAGCCTGATTTCTCGAGGCAAGTGATGTGCTGTTTACCTCACCCAGGTCATGAAAATGTATATGCCACTTGTGGCTGCCGAAGATGGTATCGTCCAATTTGTTAAGCAACCCGGTGTCAGTCTTGAACCAGGTGACATTCTTGGCATATTGACGCTTGATGATCCCGCTCGAGTCAAACACGCGAAGCCATTCGACGGTCTCCTTCCTCCAATGGGTCCCCCTGGTGTCGTTGGAAACCGAACATACCAACGCTTTGTACGTTGCATGGGAACACTCAATGATATTCTCGAAGGTTATGACAATCAGGCCATCATGGCTTCGACTTTCAAGGATCTTATCGAAGTCCTCCATGATCCTGAACTACCCTACTCGGAAGTTAGCTCTATCTTGTCCACCCTGTCTGGCCGTATGCCGTCGAGACTTGAAGAAGGCATACGATCAACTATAGAGAGTGCCAAGTCCAGGGGTGACGCACATGAGTTCCCCGCTGTCCGTATCAAGAAAGTCCTTGAGCATTATGTTCAGGACTCCATTCTTCCTCAGGATCGACCGACGTTTCGGGCACAACTTACTCCGTTGTTCGACGTCCTTGAGAAGTTTATGGGGGGCCTGAAGGGTCACGAAGTGCATACCATCGCTAGCCTTCTTTCTGCGTATGAGTCGACGGAGAAGCTGTTTGGGGGAAGCATTGAAGTTCGAGTTTTAGGTCTGAGAGAACAGAATAAGGATGACCTCGACAAGGCGGTTGCTCTCGTGCTCAGCCACACCAAAGCTCAGAGCAAGTCGAAACTTGTGCTCTCAGTGCTGGACTATATCAAGACGAGTGGTCTTCCCGTCTCCGGAGCAGAGAGCCGACTTTTCAAGGTTCTCAGTGATCTCGCTGAACTTGAGTCAAAGTTTGTCATTTTACTCACCATATCCCTTATATACTTACGGAGTTCTTCAGGTCATCGACTGCCGTCTCCTTGAAAGCTCGTGAAGTGCTTATCCTCGGACAGATGCCTTCTTATGAGGAGCGTCTAGTCCAGATGGAAGCAATTCTCAAAGCGTCCGTTACGTCTAGCATATATGGTGAACAGGGTACGACGAATAGGTGGGAAGTTCCTTGCCCTGGTACTTCAAACTTACAAATAAATTTCCTACAGAACCCCTTCTGCCGAGATTCTGCGCGAGCTCAGCGATTCGCGCTATACTGTTTATGATGTTCTTCCAGCGTTTTTCTCGCATGCGGACCCTGTTGTCACTCTCGGTCCGTTCTTTTTACTTGTTGGTTATCTTGATTTAACGTGTATTTTACAGCTGCATTTGAGGTTTATGTTCGCCGTGCCTACCGTGCCTACTCTTTGCTATCGATTGATTATGAGGAAGGTGACGGCCTAGATGACGGCGAGCTTCCAAGTGCCCTCATCTGGCGATTTAACCTCGGGCGTTCACATTCACCCCCTGCTACTCCTCGCCTCACTGCCCCGTGAGTTCAATTGACGTTCTTAGCTGAAAGGTTTCTAACCCCAGCCAAAGTGACCCAAGACGTCAAGGATCCGTTAGCGACCTATCCTATTTGATCGGCCGCAACCAATCGCATCCCATTCGTACTGGAGTTATTGGCTCATTCTCTGACATGGCGGCCCTCGAGAAGGGGTTTGAGAAAGTGGCTGCTCTCCTGCCTGTATTTGATCCCGATGAGTTCCGCCAACGTTATGGCAGTTCGGAGCCGCCAAATGTCCTGAACTTGGCCCTTCGCATCTTCGACAAAGCAGATGACGTATCTGAAGAGACGTCGGCGGAACACGCCCTCAAATTCGTCAGCGAGCACAATGCAACACTCGTGAAACGTGGTGTTCGCCGTGTATCAATCCTCATCTGCAAACGTGGACAGTACCCGATGTACTTCACTTTAAGGGGAACTGACGGTAACTGGACCGAGGAACAGGCTATCCGCAACATTGAGCCTGCATTAGCCTTCCAGCTCGAGCTCAGTCGCCTTTCCAACTACAAGCTCAGGCCAGTCTTCGTAGAGACCAAGCAGATCCACATGTATCATGCCGTTGCCAGAGAGAACCAGCTCGACAACCGATTCTTTATCCGTGCCTTGGTTCGTCCTGGTCGGTTATGGGGCTCTATGAGCACGAAACAATACCTCATTTCCGAGACGGATCGACTCGTGACCAGTATCTTGGATGCGCTAGAGGTCGTCAGTGCACAGTATCGCACTGCTGACGTCAATCATATCTTCATGAACTTCGTCTACAATCTCCAAGTTTCGTATGAAGACGTACTCGAGGCCATCTCGGGCTTCATCGAGCGCCATGGAAAGCGACTCTGGCGTCTGCACGTTACCGGATCAGAGATTCGTATTGCTCTCGAAGACCAAGAAGGCAATGTTACCCCCATTCGGTGCATTATTGAAAATGTATCCGGTTTCGTCGTCAACTTCCATGGGTACCAAGAAATTACCACTGAGAAGGGTACAGCAATCTTAAAATCCATTGGAGAGAAGGGGCCTCTTCATCTCCAACCAGTCAACCAGCCGTACCCGACCAAAGAGTCTTTGCAGCCCAAGCGTTACCAAGCTCACCTCATTGGTACCACTTACGTCTATGACTTCCCCGAGCTGTTCTCGAAGGCTCTCTACAATGTCTGGACCAGGGCTCGAACATTCGATCCGTCATTAATTCTCCCGAAGAGACTATTCGAAGCATGGGAGCTCGTGCTTGACGAGCACGATCAGCTTGCAGAAGTGGATCGTGCCCCAGGCAATAACACATTTGGAATGGTTGCCTGGGTGTTTACGCTTAGAACACCTGAATTCCCCGGCGGTCGCAAGGTGGTTGTCGTCGCAAACGACATTACGTACAAGTTTGGGTCTTTCAGCCCCATCGAGGATCAGTTCTTCTACCTCGTCACGAAATACTCCCGCGCCAGAGGTTTACCCCGCATTTATCTTTCGGCCAACTCTGGTGCTCGTCTTGGTCTGGCAGAGGAGGTTATGAACCTTTTCTCATGCGCTTGGAATGATGAAGGTCACCCAGGGAAAGGATTCGAATATCTCTACTTGACTCGGGAGAATTATCTCAAAATGCAAGAAAAGGCTGCTACCGCCATCCGTACGACAGAGGTTGAAGCAAATGGGGAAGTTCGCTACAAAATTACAGACATCATCGGACTTCAAGACGGCCTCGGCGTTGAGTCACTAAAGGGGTCTGGCCTTATTGCGGGTGAAACATCACGTGCCTACGACGATATTTTTACTATTACTTTGGTGACTGCTCGTTCTGTCGGCATTGGTGCATACCTCGTCCGCTTGGGTGAACGTGCTGTCCAAGTCGAGGGACAACCCATCATTCTGACTGGAGCGCCCGCACTCAACAAGGTACTTGGGCGCGAAGTCTATACCTCCAACTTACAGCTCGGCGGCACTCAAATCATGCACAAGAACGGAGTCTCGCACCTAACTGCGGCCAGTGACCTGGAGGGAGTTATCCATATCCTGCAGTGGTTGTCATACGTTCCCGGAATTAAAGGGGATGCGCTGCCCATCCGCGAATCATCGGATACTTGGGATCGCGAGATTGTTTATGTTCCACCCAAGGGTCCCTATGATCCGCGCTGGTTTATCGAGGGCAAGGTCGATGAACAAACGTCAAAATGGCTGCCAGGCTTTTTCGATAAAGGATCTTTCCAAGAAACACTCTCTGGGTGGGCCCAGACCGTTGTCGTTGGTCGTGCGCGGCTGGGTGGCATTCCAATAGGTGTCATCGCTGTTGAGACTCGTACCATTGAACGCGTTATTCCTGCGGACCCTGCTAACCCCGCATCATTCGAGCAAAAGGTCATGGAAGCGGGGCAGGTTTGGTACCCTAACTCTGCGTACAAGACGGCGCAGGCTATCTTCGATTTTAACCGTGAAGCCCTCCCGCTCATCATTTTTGCGAACTGGCGTGGCTTCTCTGGTGGTCAGCAGGACATGTACGACGAAGTTTTGAAACATGGCTCGAAGATTGTAGATGGCTTGTCCAGTTACAAGCAGCCCGTCTTCGTCTACATTGTACCAAACGGCGAACTTCGTGGTGGTGCTTGGGTAGTGCTCGACCCCTCGATCAACTCCTCCAAGATGGAGATGTATGCTGACGTTGATGCACGCGCCGGTGTGTTGGAACCTGAGGGCATCGTCGAAATTAAGATGCGCCGAGACAAGATCCTTGCACTCATGGAGCGCCTTGACTCCACATATGCATCTTTGAAGACCGCTAGCAAAGATCCTAGTAAATCTGACGAGGAGAGGGCCGCAGTCTCAGAGGCGTTAGCCGACAGGGAAACTTCGCTGCAGCCTACTTACAAACAAATCGCGTTGCTGTATGCTGATCTTCACGAGTAAGTAATGGCTGGTTTAACTTTTAGCGTTCAAGCTCACTTACGTTCTCAGTCGGACTGGTCGTATGGAAGCCAAGGGTTGCGCTAAACCTGCTATATGGAAGGAGGCTCGCCGCTTCTTCTACTGGGCGCTTCGCGCTCGCCTTGCCCGCTGTGAGGCACTTGCCCAGTTGGCCGACAGTAACCCTGAAGCGACCCCGGAACTTCTGGAGAAGCTATTGGATTCACTTGTTTCCTCTGTCGACCGTTCTGATAATCGTGCCCTTGCAAGCGCGTTGGAAGAGTTGGACCTCACATCTACACTCGCCAGACTGAGGACAGACTACTTCTTACAGCGCTTCCTCGAAGTTGCTCAGCGAGACCGGAAGGTGTCCATTGATGGTCTCGTCCGACTAGTAGACTCATTGTCGTACGATGAGCGACAAGTATTGCAGTCTGCATTGCAGAACACTCGTTCTCCTGGTAAGTTTGGTTTCTTTGGCGCTTGACTTCACTGCTCAGTGAACGACAGGACCCCCCTCGTATTCCAACTGAGTTTGTCGTCTTATTTTCCATTCTCGAACATCACGAACACCATGGATTCCATGTCTGTCATGTTCATCATACCTCACACCTGTCCTCCTTTTTCTTTCCGCTGTTCCTCCCATTTTGTGCCGGCCACCAGGCATTAATTCGTAAAGATACCGCGCACTGTATAACCGTCATACCATGCACGAATGAAGAATATCATGCCCATCAGGGAATCGAGTCAGAATTGGACAGAGCAGGAAACACTGGCCATGATTCTATGACGTTTATGCTTATGTTCTGCACCTGTAAAGACCAGGACTAGTTGCAATTTGTCAATGACCCCACGCTGACGATTTTGAAACCTTGAAGGTGGGACGGTGTTTCCAGCATAGAGTGAGCGCACTCGGCTGAACCGGCTCTGCTGGGGAACACCTTACAACACAGGATCCGTACTTATCAACGTCTCGCCCAACTACGAGCACTACAGAGCGAACTAGCCGGTCGCAACGGTCCAATGCGATACACACACAACCAAGACTCGAAGCTCTCATCTTTCCCCTATGCTTCTTGAACACCCTCAGAGGATCTAAAGTGCCCCAGAGAGGCTGATCCAGACGTCTTCCAGTATTTTCCTGATCCCGGGGGCGAGCTCGGCAGTCTCGTTCTACCTTGTGGCCATGTTAACCCTATTCATGCCCTCCCTTTAATGGACGACACGAGTTATACATGTTATCAATATTCGATGGCCGTCCAAGGCCGTGACAGTCCTTTCCCTACATGAATTCACTCCCGACCATGCGTCGCTGTTAACAAAGTCGAGGGTATACTTGCGTACATTCCACACTAAGTTTTCAACGTCACTCCGCGTCAATTCGAATCTAACCCATTGACTTGTATATTCGACCCTTTGTTGCCATCCGGCCTGTTGTACCCAACAATTTAGGCGTCGTGGCCTTTCTTCCACCAACTCAAACTGGGATTTCACACTGTCGCTAGAAATGTAGAGAGAATCTGGAAGCTTTGCTAGAAATCCTCATTGTGTTGGCGACAGAATGCACAGGCTTGAAGAGTCTCGTTATTACTCTGAATGCGGATATCCTTGCGCTTCCAAGTCGGGTCACTCCCTTTTGACTGTCAATACTGATCACTCCCCCCCCCTTCTGGCCTGGCATTCCATCGCCTTTTCTGCGAGTTGTTACCATGCTTGATGGACGCGACATCCAGTATGTACGCAAATAGTCGGTGCACGAACGCGATCCATGTGCTTTCGGAACAAACCTAGTAGCAGTGCCGACGACTCACCACGAATTCCGTGCGACGCTTCGTTCTCTTCAACCCGCAGGTCTGATATCAGTTCCACTCCCGATATCCGAAGACCACAAGAGACCACAAGCACCGATTTGGACTACATCGTCGATGACACCACCCGTGCCATCGAACAGCACCAGCCACATCACCTCCGGTCCCATCATCCATAACGAGAATAACTAGTACGGAGTACATCCCGACTTGATGTTCAAAGAACGGTGTTGTGATAATGACACGAACCTAGGATAGACGACAACAACATGGCCAAAGACTTGCGAGACGCCTTGTCGTGTCCTCGGGGCGAACATGAAAAGGGGAACGCATATTGAACCAGACGTTCCCTTAGTATTTCCACTTCCTTGATCCAAGGACAGTCAAGCGTCCAAGATACACTTTCATCACAAACGATGCCCTGACGTGTTGATTCACTCCCCTTGTTAATTGCGTTTCCGAGCTCCCACTTCCCTTGGAGGAGGCTACATCGAGAGTTGTGATTGAAGAAAATGTCGAGATGCAGGTCAAGGATGTAGCTTAATTGGACGAGTGGATACGCAGAAACATCAAGAAGCCAGTCTAGGTGCACGGCTAGGCGTACAGTTTCTCTACCGATTTCATCAACCTGGGAATTCCTTGGAAGTCATCCGGCATAAATAGTTTATAAGTGGGATCTCTTTCGGTTTCTGAGTCGTGCTTTGTCGTGCCCTTGGTTCGCTCATGTCTCAACAAAGACGTAGTATCCGTGAAAATTGGGAACAAGAATGTTGACCATACTGTCATTTCAGCCTTAGTGCAAACTGCATATGCAATGCAAATGTTCAGAACACTTCATTCCACACATCCTGTATGCTTAAAAATATCAAGGGAGATAGGTACACATGTATTCAAATGTTGGTCAAGAATTTGGCAGGAGTTAAGAGGAATAATGTGCTACAATCATCAATATATGTCAAAGTAATGGTACTGTCCATTTCAGCCACAGATCTAAGAGATCCTGCTTCTAATTTGAAGAACTGAATCTTAGGGGTCATGGATAAGTCCCCGTACAGTGAGCAACAAAACTGTTGCAATGCCTAATCTTAATCCAGTGCATGAAGTGCACTACAATCACATGTGAGAATTTCACTCAACTTTGGTGAGACCGAATATAGTAGTCATTCTTGGCTACAAATCATTCCCCTAGGTCATGTGATTTAATTCACAGGCTCATGAGATATACTCCAATCAATCAAGGGTAATCATTGCAACAGTTTTGTTGCTAACATAGAGATATGTGAAATTGATATATTTTGAGATGTTCTTACATAAGCTATTGGTCATGTGATGTACACAAATCCTTCAATGATACAAACAAACCAAAACATCACTTCTCTTTCCACTACCACCATTATAAAGTCCTTTTTTACTAAACAAATCACTTATATTACTTTCCTTCTGAAATTGGATCAATTCACTTACCAGATTTCTAGTGCTACTAGCCTGAATCACTCTACTATTAATAGAATTCATTCCAAACTCCTTCCCAACCTTCCCAAACATACTGGAGGACATCCATCTCTTATTATTCCTACTAACATATAACATGTCATTTATTTAATTGAAAGTAAAAAGGCTAAAAATGCTGTCCAAGTCAGTTGTACCCTTTCTGATATTAAGAATCATTCCATCTCCTCCCAGATCATGCACTGTCATCTTAAACAAGCAGGAATGAAGGCTATAGTCAAGCAAAAACAGCCTCTTCTTTCCAAGTATTATAGGTAGGCAAGATTAAACTTTGCTGAGAGCCATCAGCATTGAACTGTAGAGAATTGGAAGTGAGTTATTTAGTCAGATGAGACAAAAATTATTCACATTGAATCAGATGGTAGGAAATGGATGTGGAAAAAGGCAGGAAAGGGTTTTAATAATAGGCTTGTGAAAAAAATAGTGAAATTTGGGGGCAGTTCTTTGATAATGTGGAGTTATATGACTTGAAAAGGAGTGGGAATGGCTTGCAAGAGTGATGGTAGAATAAATGCTGACCTTTATGTGCAGATTTTGAAGGATAAGCTCCAAAAAACCATATAATATTATGGCAAATCTCTAGAGGATGTTATTTTCCAACAGGATAATAACTTCAAGCATACCAGCAAGAAGCCAGGGATTGGTTTTATGACCATGATTTTGAGGTCATGATATGGCCTGCTCAGTCTTTTAATCTTAGCATTTGTGATTTCTTCTCAAAAGAAGGCTAGCAGAGTATTCTAAGCCATCTAAGGGGATATTGGAACTTTAAAAGCATATTCAGGCAGAGTGGGAGAAGATTGAAATAGAGTAATGTCAGGAGTTAATCCAGAGTATGCCCAGAAGGATTTAGAAGGTAATTGGAGCCAAAAAAGGATATATCTCATAAGCCTGTGAATTACATCACATGACCTAGGGAGCTGATTTGTAGCTGGGAGTAACTACTATATTTAGTTTCATCAAAACTAGGCAAAATTCCCACATGTGATTGTGGTGCATTTTGTGCACTGAATTGAAGTTAGACAATACAATAGTTTTGTTGCTCACTATATGTGTCAAAATAGTTAATGCCTGGTACCTGTGAAAAATCCTGGGCAACAAGGCACACTTTGTAATGCATAATGTTTTCCACAGTGTTCTTTTTTGCATAGAATAATTACTTTGATCCAATAATGTTTGCATTAGCAGGAACATTAATAAGCCTTCAGGTATGTCAAAATAGAATTAGATGACTCTTAAACCCTGTTAACCCTGATCTCTAGGTGCTAAGAGGAACTTCTAGTTCAAACATACTTGTTAAGATCATAGAAGGGTATTATGCATTCCAACAAGTACCTTTCTAAATTGAACTGGACTGGTAAGTGAACAGGGATAATAACAATGACAAGTGGACTTTTGAGACTAGAGCCCCTAACTAGGCAAAGAAAAGGACTGAGCCTTTACCCATATAGGGTATGAGCCATACCTGCATGAAGACTAGGCTAGAAGCACTAGTAACAGAAGTGGTTGAGACTGGATTGCCCCAAGTCTTAGCCTACCCCTTATATATTAGCAGCAGAGATGCATGGACCAAGTACAGGATTAGTAACTACCATCTATGTAACCAATGGTAGTAAGTATGCATGCTGATAAATAAAGAAGCATGGAGTAAAGAATAGGAATGAGATAGTGGCCTTATGGATCAAGGAAAGTAGAAGAGGAACCATATCATGAGGATATGGGAGAATGGAAGGGAAGTGTACTCATAAAGGTAAATATGAATATGGCCAGGCAATTATTGTTATGACTCTGGAACCCAGAGGCTACATCTAGATAAAGTAATAGAGGAGGAACATGAAGAAAGTGAAACAGCAAGCTACTGTCCTATTGTTGTCCTTGTATCTGATCCTAGTGGTCGCCTAAATACTTTAAAGCTTGGGTTTTATCTAAACCCCAAGTGAACTAGGCAAGAGTAAGAGTGGATCAAGTGCCTTGTATAAAGCAGAAAAGCTCAAGTGCACAAGACTGGGAATCCCAGCTTGTGCCAGCCTCCTTATATATGCTACAGATGTGTGCACGGACCATGTAAGTGGTTCCAGCCCTAAGTATGCTATAGTCAGCTGACCAATGGCAATAAAGGAGTGAGTACCATAGCAGTTCCATGAGAAAGCTGCCAGGTAATAATGTTATGGTCTAGGCTGTGATATGTGAAAGTGTGATATGTGAAAGTGTGACATGTGAAAATGTGAAATGTGAAGGATAAGAAGTGTTCCCATAGTCACATGATGGAAAAAGTAAAAAGTGATTATAACAGAAAGACTCTAATGGAGGTCCCGAAGAGGAGCAACCAAGGAGGGGATGACAAAGAAGGACTCGGAGGGAACTCATGCCCATGCAACTAAGGGCCTGTCCTAGAAAGGGTAGGATTCCAAAGAAGTGCTAATAGCAAGATACAAAGTGATAAAGTCTGAGGAGACTTTACTACCTGCACCTGCCCCTTATATATTGCCTAGGGAGGCACATGGACCAACTAAGTAAGGCCTACCCTAGAGTACCACTATCTATGTAAACCAATAGCTGTAAGGTCACACTATTAAATAAGTGAGAAGAGAGCATGGGGCAGATATGAAGGGATGAGGCAGTGGCCTCGCAGATAATGTGTGGAGAATGGAAGAGAAGGTCAGGGTACAACATGAGGACAGGGATCTCTGCCACAGATGAGATCAGATCTCAGGATCTGTCAGATCTAGATCAGGAAGATCCTGGGCAGATCCAGGAAAGATCCTCAGATGTGAATCACATGACCACTGACCATAAAGTACTCGTAAAGTATAGCCAAGCCCTAAGCTAGGGTTAACCTGAAAAGGAGTATGGTTCCCATGATCACATGATGTGAAAGTGGTAGTTGTAAGGGAATTGCAACAATTATAAGGCTAATGAGATTATTATCTAGATCTCTGCCATAGATCAATTCTAATCTAAATCCATTAGATCAGATATCATTGCAATCAATCTAGATCTTATCTAAGATCTGCCACATCATGTGACCAATACTTATATGTGTGGGAATACTCTGAAAGAACAAACCCAAATCTAGGGTTATTCTTGTTTTGGCATGCAAGTCTTATGATCATGTAATAAGATTGTTAGTGTTCTGCTGAGTACATAACAAAGGATGCTAGAGGGAATAAGCTCTAAATGCAAGATACTGCTAAGATTTAGGATATATAGTAGGAAAACTCCAGAAGCAAACTTTGGAGTTAAGCACACTAATAGAACTCAACTATGAAGAAAGACATAGCTCTGGGGGCTTCTGAGAAAGTCCAGAGGTTTCTAAAAGAATCAAGAAGAGTTTTTCTTGGATTAAATGGGACTTGACTTTACCTTATGTAATGTATCCTTGCACAGCTTGGTGTTTTAATTTACAGAGAGATTAGAGCTGGAGAAAAAAGCAGTCTCATGACTCAATACAAAGGATAGGCAGGATAAGAAGTATCTAGCCTAATTATAATGAGAACAGGTCCTTAGAATTTCCTTAGGAATTTTATTAGAGCCTGGAGGTACTCTGGAGTAAACTGAAGAATTAGAGGGTAAGCTAAAAAGCTTGGTCAGAGTGAGGATGAAGTTAAGATAAGGATATTTTCATTGATATTTGAACTGAGGTATTACATACAGGAGTATAGTACTTAAAGTTCAGAGTAGTGCAAAGTCCAAGCAAGCAAAGAAGATGAAACTGGAGTTATCTCAGAAGCAAGAGCAGATATCAAAGTATTATGGAGATGAATGAAGATATCAAAGACAATAGCATCAAATCATGTTAGACTAAAACTAAAGAATGGCAAAAAAAGACAAGGTCAAAACAGAAATGAGGAAAAAAGTAAGAGCAAAAAAAAGTATAGATTTTGTTATAAGGCACATTTTTCTCTTTATTTTATTTTATCTCTTTGCATTTTCCCTTGTACTCTTTACATAGTCACATCACATAACCTCATTACTCCTTCACCTTGTTATCTCTTTACCTCTTCACTATTTTACCTTTTTATCTTTCACCACTTCACATTTCACTAGATTTAGACTAATCTAGCCTATAATCTCATATCATCTGTATTTCTCATGTATTTCTAGACCTTTACTCTCTTTCTGCCATTGGGCAGCTTACTGTACACTACTATATGGTAGGGCATACTCTCCTGGTTCATGTGTTAGAAAAATATGCAAGTCTATAGATTTAGACAATTAGCCTCCAGTTAATGGTACTGGACTAATATATTCATGTACCTGTAGATCTAGGCAATTAGCCTGTATATGAGGTAACTATGGTGTATCTATTGTAAGTAGTGAGTATGGGCTTATCTCCAGTCAATGGTATTGGACTGGAGGGAGTGGAAAGGAGCCATTTTGTCAATATAATGGTGGACCAAAAAAAAGTAAATTTATAGTAACTGAATGTAAGTATGTGTTTATATGGGCCTGCTATCAGCCTGGTCTCCAACACCATGCTCAAGATACAATAGTATAAAAGGGGTATAAGTTCAAGCTAAAGTTCTTTAGTCTTGTGCACTTAAACCTCTAAGGTTTTCACAAGTTCCTTGACCCAATATCCTTCTTGTCTAGTTCTTCTAGCCTCTAGTTCAAAGGTTAGGCTTCAGCAGTAGTCTCAGCAGCAGTAGAAGTACTTATCAAGGATATAGATCTAGTTGCTCAAGGTCTTTTAGTGTAATAGAGTTGAAATAAAGTAGTCTAAAGAGGACAAAGTGAGAACTAAGATGTAATAAGTAACTGAGAACAGAAGCAAAGCTAAAGTTGGAATTAGAGCAGAAAGGAAATAAAGAATCAGAGAAGCTATACTGATAACTAAGAAGAGCATGAGTGCAACTGAAGTGGAATGGAGTAGTAACAGAAGGGCCAGAGTTACATGGAGGAAAATTAGGGGCTAGTGAAGCTTACTGGCAAGCACTAAGTACAAAAACCAAGCATAAGCTAAGTTGAAATTGAATCTAAATTATAAAATATGGTAAGGTGCCAGCCTTAAAAGCATTACAAGCTCCTCTTGAATGCCTTACTTTCACTGTGGCCAGTCAGAGTGACATTCTGCTTTGGCAAGCAAGCTCAGCTTGAGAGCTTTAGCCTTAACAATAATGTTATTTAGCAATAAAGCAAGCTTGATGTTATTATAGTCAAGGGCACTAAGGATCTGCTTAGTAATTCCCTCTTTTTTGAGCATGACAGGACCATTGGCAGGTTTGGGGACATTAGCCACAGGTTTGGGGAGTTATACTCCCTGTAGTGGGGTAAAATCAATAGCCTTTCCATTAACAATGTTAAGAACATGCTGGCTGGGCTGGCAAATGCATTTTAATTAAGACTGGGCAAGAGGTACTGGGGCAGGGATATGTGGCATGGAAATTGGTGAGGCAGGCAGTGTTAGTGGCAATAATGTGGTGTAAGGCATGTTTTATACATATGCTTGTGTGATATCATTTGCCTCTGTGCTTTGCTCTTTTTCTTAAGATCATGTAGCCTCTTATTCCAATAAACATTGCATTTAATGGTAATAAGATGCTTGGCTGGCCAGTAAATCCAGTAAGTATTTTCAGTCTGTTTATTAATTCTTATTCACATGACTTTTTCTGTTATGCATCTGGTACAACCACCACTTTTATATCATGTGATCATGGGAGATATACTCCTTTTCAGGTAACCCTAGCTTGAAGTTTGACTATTTATGTTATGCACTCAAAGAGTGCCTTTTAAATAACACCAAACACCAGTGTGTGAACAGGGATAACAACAATGATGAGTGGGCTTTTGAGACTAGAGTCCCTAACTAGACAAAGAAGAGAAATAGGCCTTGACTCATATAGGGCATGAGCCACTTTGTAACAGGAGTAACAGAAGTGGGTAAGACTAGGTTGCCCCAAGTCTCTCCCTACCCCTTATATATTATCAGGTCAGGTGCATGGACCATGTATAGGAAAGGTAACTACCACTACTTGACCAATAGCAGTAAGTATGCACTAATCTATAGATAGGTAGATATAGAGCAGAGGGTAGGAGTGAGGCAGTGGCCTCATGGATCATGACTAAGAGAAAAGTACCACACCATGAGGATGTGGGAGAATGGAAGAGAAGTATACTTGTAAGGTGGATATGAAAGTGGCCAGGCTGCCATAAGGCCGAGAAGATCACCATCTAGATCTCTGCCACAGATTGATCCTAATCTAGATCCATTAGATCAGATATCATTGTAATCAATCTAGATCTTATCTGAGATCTGCCACATCATATAACCAATACTTATACATAGGGGAATACTGTTATAATCATTTTCCTTTTTTCACATCATGTGACCCTGGGAACCCTCATTATTTCACCCTTTCACCTTTTTACTTCTTCACTTCTTCACACTTCACACTTCACATTCTAGAACATTCCAGAACATTCCAGATCATAACAGCATTGTCTGGCAAGTACCATGAGGTACTGCTAAGGTACTTGCTCCCTTATTGCCATTGGACTGCTTACTGTAGTATAGTTTAGGGCAGACCCTAGTTACATGGTCTGTGCACACCTCTGTATCATATATAAAGGGCTGGTGCAAACTGGGATTTCCCCAGTCTTGTGCACTTGAGCTTTAGGGCTTTATACAAGATACTTGACTTTTTTTTGTTATTTTTTTGCCTAGTTCTCTAAGAACCTAGTACAAAACCTCAGCTTTAGTAAAAAGTGCTTACTGGATAGAAACTGAGACTTGAGAATAGGACAGTTGCCACCATTTCAAATACTCTGAATAGAACCAAACCCAAATCTAGAGTTAACCTTGTTTTGGCATAGAAGTTTTATGATCATGTGTTGAGACCATTAGTGTATGAATGGATCATAACAATTTATGAGTCTTTTTATGATTAGTGGTCATATGATATGGGATCTGGGATTTTCCCAGAATCTGCCCCAGATTTTCCCTATTAGAATCATAATACATCTCCATGGATCTGACAAATCTTGGATCTATATCTATAATTCTATTACATCTATAACAGAGATTCCCATTCTTATGTTCTACTCTGATCTTCCATTATAAGTCTTTCCTTCTCTTCCATTCTTATTTCTTAATCCATGAGACCACTGCCTTATTTCTTCATATTCACTTCATGCCTTCTCCTCTCTTATTTAATAGTATATCCTTACTGCTAATGGTATCTATAGATAGTATAGTCTAGGGTAGGCTTAGTGTAGTTGGTCTATGTGCCACCCTGGGCCATATAAAAGGGGCAGATATGGGTAGTTAAGTCTCTTCAGACTTGATTACTTCATATTCTGCAGTTTACACTTCTTTGAATTTCTACCCTTTCAGAATTAGGCCCTTAGTTGCACAGGCATGAGTCTCTTCCAAGTTCTTCTTCATCAATCCCTCCTTGATTGCTCCTCTTCAGAGCCTCCTCTTGAGTTTTCTTTCATGTTCCTCCTCTTGCTCTTTATCTAGGTACAGCCTCTGATATCCAGAGTTATAACATTTTCAGCATGCTTAATGCATACAGTGGCTCAAAAAACTGTCCCAATGTTTGCATGTTTTGCACTAAATGCAATGGCTATTAATTACTACTAATTATAATGCTAGGCTATGAGTATATAAAATGTAGTACTTGATCTTGGCTTTCTATTGGTTTAATGATCAAAGCATTTGGTTATGTGTTGATAACATGGCAACCATATTAAAACAACAACTTATTGGGACAGTATTTTGACTTTAAATAGAATATGATATTTAGTATCTGGTATGACCTTCCTTGGCATTGATAACTACTTGAATCCTTCTAGGCATGCTTTCTATCCACTTTTGACACATCTTCACAGAAATCCTTTCCCACTCTACCATCACCCTATCCCATAATTGATAAACTCCTGTAAATACCCTCTGTTATATTCCATGCCATGAAGTTGACTCCATTTTGTCTCTGATGCAACTTCAGTTGTTTTCAGTTTATCAGCTATATATTATTTAGTTTGCTCTTACTTCTTTTTTATTTTATCTAATGACACTTATAACTTCATATACTTAGTTCTAAGCCATTCTGATAGAACTCCATAGTTATTCTAATCTAACTTCCTATTCCTATTCCTGTTCCTTTCCTCCTTATTTGTTCCTATTACCCTTCAGTTTCATCTTAATATGACATTGTCAGCATTATTCCTGACATCTCCATTTATATCCAGGTTGCATTGGCATCTGATTTTATTTCTGAGACAACTTCTGTCTTATCTCCTTTCTTTCTTTAAATAATTCACTCCTCTGAAATATAAGTACTATAGCTCTGTATTTCATACCTCAGTTTGAATACAACATAATCCAGTACTGTCTCCTGCTATTATGCATCTTTCTTCTATCTCATGAGCAGGTTATATGCTCTCATACCTCTGTACCCAAGTTTTTACAACTTACTCTGACCCTCTGACCCTTTTCCACCCCCTTTCAAAATTTGGGGCACTAAAACTAGTGCAAAGGTGTATCACATAAGGTAAAGCCAAGCCTTATTCAACCATTTCTCCAGAGCATTCTGAAGAAGATCTGAAGTACACCTAGTGTTTAACATCCTCTCACAACTTTAAAGGCATTATTTTAAATGACCCTAAGTGTATTTAATAGGATTAAGGTCTGAAGATTAAGCAGGCCAATCCAGAAGCTTGATATCTTGCTCCTTAAATCAGATTTGAACTCTTCTAGAGGTATGCTTGGAATCATTATCTTGCTAAAAGATGATTTCACCTGAAGAAATTCCAGAATTTTCCATGCTCTGCAACAATCCATTCAATATAGCCCCATACCATGAGTGATCCTTCTTTAAACTTGATTGTACCTTTGATCTTCTTAGAACTCATTTTCTTTTCTTTCTTTTTTCCACACATATTCTTGTCCATTTGATCCAATTCTATTGACTTAAGTCTCATCTGACCAAATAATCCTCTTCCAGTCCTCCACAGTTTAATGCTGGTACTTCAAAGCAAAGGCCAACCTGCTTTCTCTATGAATAGCAGAAAAAAGAAGTTTTTTCTTCTTTATCATAGCTTTTAGAGAAGCTTCCTTGAGGATATTTCTGACTGTTTTTGGGTAGATAGGAGTGCTAACAATAGAATTGATGAAATAAGTGGCCTAAACTGCATTACTGGCCTTTTCAGTAAGAATTTGTTGAATAATAGCATACTTATTAATAAAAGAAAGATTTGAAGAATAATCACCATAATGATTTTCCTTCTCTAATTGGATTTTCTAAAGGACTCTAGCCACAGTAGACTTCCCTAGACCAGTTTGAGATGCAATTTTCCTATAGAAAAGATCAAGAAAGACAAGAAAAATGATATTATCTCTTTAAGCAGCAGAAAAATGTTTTATAATGGAGATAAGGGAATTTATTTGTGATGGTAAGGTTTATATATGCTGCAGGCTAATTAGTGACATAAGAGTGACATAATATATTACTTACCTAAGATATATAATTATCTTATAGTACATTAGAGTCCAATATATATAATGGAAATTCAAAGTCAAAAAACTGTTCCAATAAGTTGTTATTTTGATATGGTTGCCATGTTACCCAAACATAACCAAATGCTTTGATCATTGGACCAATAGAAAGCCAAGAGCAAGTACTGCATTTCATACACTTATAGCCTAGCATAATAATTAGTAGTAATTAATAGCCATTGCATTTAGTGAAACAGTTGCTTCTCAACCGTTGCTGAAAACTGTAGTCTGAACCTAGTGATCGCAAACACAACTCCAAAGACTGGGTTTTGTGCTAGACCCCAGTGGAACTAGGCAAGAGAATAAAGAGAAGGGTCAAGGACTTGTATAAAGCCAAAGGCTCAAGTGCACAAGACTGGGGAATCCCAGCTTGGGCCAGCCTCCTTTATATATGCTACAGATGTGAGCACGGACCATGTAAATGGTTTCGGCCCTAACTATGCTACAGTCAGCCGACCAATGGCAATAAAGGAGTAAGTACCATAGCAGTTCCATGAGGAAGCTGCTAGGCATTATGTCATGGTCTAGGCTGTGATATGTGAAGGAGTGAAATGGTGAAAGAGTGAAATGTGAAAAGGTGAAAAGGTGAAGAGGTGAAATGTGAAAGGTGAAATAGTAAAAGGGTTCTCATGGTCATGTGATGTAAAATTGAAAAAGTGATTATAACACTACCCCATCTTTAGGTCTCGGATTCCAGACGAGACAGAGGAAGTGCGGAGGGAGAGGTGTAGTTTTCGTATGGTGAGAAAAGAGCTCGAAAATTGAAAAGGGTGAGACCACGTAACTTTCGGGGTGCAGAGGGATTTTTAATATGGAAAACCTCAACCGCTTGAGGAGTGTGCTTGAGGTTGCTTTCTGGTTCCCAAGTGCGGTCTGAAACGTCGTAACCTTTCCAATCCACCAGATACTCCAGTTTTCCTTTTTTGACACGTGAATCCACAATCTCGTGAACTTCCCACTCCTCATGACCTTCTTCTGTAATTTCAACAGGATCCGGTCAAATGACTGGTTGATTTGGGAGAGGAGCGTGATAGGGTTTAATACGAGAAATATTGACCACCGGGTGTATGCGGACAGAGGTGGGAAGTTTGAGTCGTACTGCATTTGGTAAGACGTCAAGAATCTTATAAGGTCCTATCCACTTCTGATTTAGCTTCTTTGAAGGGTAAGGAAGGGATAGATGTTCGGTGGATAACCACACTTCATGACCTTTCTCATAATTTGGTGCCTCTGATCTCTTAGACGCGGATTGTCGTTTCATTTGTTCTTGAGCTTCTCGTAGAGCACTCTGAGTTTCCTCATGAGAGCGAGCTAGCTCTTGAACAAAAGAATTGGATGGAGAAGCTGGTTCAAAGCCTAGACGGGAAATATATTTTTTAGTGATGGCGAAGGGTGAAGTTTTAATTGCAGATGAATATGCGTTGTTGTGAGAAAACTCTGCAATCTTGACCCAACTGGCCCATTGATCCTGTCTTTTGGTGATGAATAAACGAAGATATTGCTCCAGTTCTCTGTTTATCCATTCCGTCTGTCCATCGGTTTGAGAGTGGAACACGGTTGAAAGTTTTTGGGAAATGCCAAGGGAGTGGCAGAGCTCTTGAGTGAAAGCCGACGCAAACTGCGGCCCTCTATCCGACACAATAGAAGAAGGAAGTCCATGTTGACACCAAACATTGTCTCGGAACATTTGAGCTAAATGAATAGAGGAGGTCTGAGAAGAAGAACAAGGAAT
>JBBPJW010000193.1:0-47772 GCA_038088935.1 Pulveroboletus aff. viridisquamosus
AGCTATATAACCAGTCAAAAGATCAAGAGAGCAAGTCTGAGGAAACCTCAGCTTATACCCCCTGCCTTATATATTGCAGAAGTCTGTGCACAGACCAAGTACAGGGAGCCTACCCTAAGGTCTACTATCTATGGACACTAATGGCAGTAACTGCTCAGCTATATAAATAAGGGAAGGGGAATGCATGGAGTAAAATAAGGAGTGAATGGAAAGAAAGCACACAGGATCAGAGATATGAAAGAGATATGGCAGCAGCAAGGCTAAGAAGATTCAATTTGGATCTCTGCCACAGATCAGATCCTTTATCTAGATTATGAGATCAGATGTCATTAGAGACTGTACCTGGATCTCATCTGAGATCTGCCACATCACATGACTGATACTGTTATGGATCTAGACCAATAGCAAGAGGAAACCACCTTAAGAGGTGCTTAAAACTGGAGAGAACAAAAGAATGGCAGTTTAGAGGAGGCACTAGAAAACAAGGTAAACAAGTAAACAAGTACTCTAGACTGGGAAACTAGTCTATGCCATTGCTCCTTTATATATTGCTACAAAGTGTACATGGACTAGACTATAAGGAGTATATGAGGTAGCCAGTATACAGAGAACAATGCTAAATAAGAAAATAGGGCAAAGGAAAACTAAATAAGAACCAATGGCAAATAGGAAGTAATTAGTAAAAGAAAGCAAGAAAAAGGAAAGATATAACATTAAAGGGCTAAATCATGACATTAGAGAAAGTCTAGGCTACAATAAGGTAAAAGGCTATGCTATATGAGATTTAAAGGCTAGACTAAGTGAGATTTAACCACATGGCATGATAAAATATAAGATAAGATAAGATCAAAGAAAGTGGTTAAAGATAGTAAATAGTAAAGAGAACTTAGCTTAGGGTAAGAATGAAAAATAGTCCCTAGCTAAGTAGTGCCAGTATATAACAAATATCTTATATAGAAAAATACCCTGATATAAAGAACTTAGCCTTAGCCTAGGGTTAATCTTGATAAGGCTACTTATTTGCATGAGTACATGCTCCTGATCACATGAATTTGCAACCATTCACATTACATGCTCTAAAGTTCCCATGGTCATGTGCTAGAGACCATTGTGTTTGCTAGACATATAACAGCCTCTATGTAGGCAAGGTATAATATTGACTTATCAGAGCCCACCTTACAGTTGAGCCCCTGGTTATTATACCTCTGGCATATCAAAACCTCCTCTGCCCTCCTCTTTCCATTGACTTCACTTGTTCCTATCTGGGCTTAACAAAGTTAATATATCTAGAACAAGATTAGCTCTTTAGATGTTTTTATTAGCTTGTTGCACTTACCCTTCTATAAGCTGCCTCTTCAGCCTCCTGCCTCTTTATTTCCTCAGCCTGCCACCCTTTAAACCTTCTCTGCTCTTTTTTAAGCCTTCTTTTTCTTTCTTGCCTTTCCTTGCTGTTTCCACTTGACATACTTTGTGTTGCCAAGCTTCTCTTCATCCTCCATGCACTTCTTAATGTGTATGTTAGACCATATATGAATATCAGCAAATAAAAACATGTTTGAAAAAAGTTGTTGAGAAGTTTTTCTAAAGTAATAATCATTTTTATGGGCTCATGACCCACTTAGACTCCAAT
This sequence comes from Pulveroboletus aff. viridisquamosus, assembly GCA_038088935.1. Classification (NCBI taxonomy): domain Eukaryota; kingdom Fungi; phylum Basidiomycota; class Agaricomycetes; order Boletales; family Boletaceae; genus Pulveroboletus; species Pulveroboletus aff. viridisquamosus. Next base: position 1,631 of record JBBPJW010000193.1, read on the forward strand.
ACTCACTTCAGCCATATACTAAACAAGATCATGTGTCTAAGGCCTTCAGAATTTTAGGCTTTAAGAGAGGAATACTATCATACTCCATGCCATGAAGTCTACTCTATTCTGTTTATCTAATAATACCTAAACTTTGTATATGTAGCTCTGAGCCATTATGATACAACTTCATATTGTTTCCATTCTGTTATATTCTGGACCACTGTGTCCACTTCATAACATCTCTGATGCAACTCTGGTTGGGAATTACCCTTAAGCTATGTGCTGGCTAGTTTCCTGTTTATATTATGATTTCCCTTTTCTTTTTCCTCCTTGCTGTGTTTCATGTTCACATGTCTCAGATGCTTTCTTGTTCATGTTCTGGAACCTTCCCTTTCTTTCATTTCAGAACACACTCTGACTCACCCAATATTACTTATGATCTGCTTCCCTTGCATAAGTCATGTCACATTATGCACAGGGTGCTTCTCCCATATTCCATCTGTTTCCACACAGATCTATTACTTAGCATTTGCCATCACTATGACTTATTCAACTAAGTCTGAACCTTGTTTCTCTGTACTATAAAGTAGTGTACTTCACCTCTCTTCTTCTTATGCTACTTCTATCTTCTACTTCCTATATTAATCACTCAATACCTTGGTCATCTTGAGGCTACTCCCTCTTGGTAATATATCCCTTCTTAGTCCATGCATCAGTGTACAAGAGGGAACCCTTGAAACCCACAGGCCAGCATCCCTGTGGTAGCTTGACACTTCATCTGAGCACCCCCCTTGATGGTATTATTCTTGTGTTACATTACTTCTTGTCCATGAGCTGACCCTTTGTCAAGCTTACCCCACTCATAGTTCTCTCTTCTGAAGGTCTATGCCTGACCCTACCTGAGCCTAGCATAACAGTTTATCTTATTCTCTGCCTATCTAATAATACTTACAATTCCTTATACATACTTCCATGTTCTTTTAATATGACTTCATAGTTTATGTTACGACTCTGGAAACCAGAGGCTACACCTAGACAATGAAGAGGAGTGACACTGAAGAACAACTCTAGTGGTGGCTCAGACGAGGAGCAACTGAGGAGTATCTCTGGAGGACGATATGACGAAGAGGACTCGGATGAGACATGAACGTGAGACGACCTAAGTTCCTGATCCCTTGAAGGGCCTGGTTTCCTAAGAAGAGCTTCTGTAAAGCCTAAAACTGCTGTAGTACAAAGTGATAAAGTCTGGAGAGACTTTACCACCTGTAGCCAGCCTTTATATACTACGCTAAGAGGTGCACGGACCAGGTACATCCGTGTCTACCCTAAGGTTGTACAGTAAACTAGCTAATGGCATAACAGGAGCAGCCTCGTGTAGGCCGTAAGGGAAATGCATGGAGCGGAGATGAAGGGATGTGGGGGAATGGAAGGTAAGGGGTGAGGTGACAATGAGGACGGGGATCTCTAGCCACAGATGAGATCCAATCGGAGATCCGTCAGATCCCGATGAGATCAGATCCAGGATCGGGGAAGATCCAGAGATAGCCTCGTGTCACTAACCTTATGAGTACTCGTATAATATATAGCCAAGTCCTAAGCTAGGGTTTAGCCTGAAGAGGAATGGGATTCCCATGATCACGTGAAAGTGAAAGTGGTCGTTGCATGGTTTGCAACAGTTTATCTGGCCTTATTTTCTGTTTCTTGCTCTTCTTGCCTATTCTCTGTTATTCTTTAGTTTTATTATTCAGTTTCATTCTGGCATAATGTTATTAGTGCCATATCTAACATCTCCATTCATATCCAGGTTATATTGATGCCATCTTTCACTTCTGTTACAACTTCTGTCTCATTTTCTTTCTCTTGTTAGATAATCCACTTCTTCAAGGTATAAGTACTATAGCCCTATATCTTGTACCCCAGTTTGAATATCAGCATAACTCAATACTCTTTTTCTTTGTCTCTAACTTCTTTTCTGACCTCATAAGCAGGCCATATGCCCTTACTTTCTAAACCCAAGTTTCTATGACTTACTCCAACCCTCTGACCCCCTCTGAAATTTGAAGCACTGGGACTAGTGCAAAGATGCACCATATAAGGTGAAGCCAAGCCTTATTCAACCTGAAATGGCTTTTTGCCATCCTGTCCTTGTGTCTTGATACTAAGGCTGGTAAGTGCAAAACTAAGCAGCAGTTTTATGCTAGACCATTGGAAACTAGGCAAAAGGAATAAAAGAAGAGTCAAGTGCCTTGTATAAAGCTTAAAGCTCAAGTGCACAAGACTGGGTTGTTCCAGCTTGTGCCGGCCCTTTATATATGCTACAAAAGAGTGCACAGACCAGGTAACTAGAGTCTGCCCTAGACTATGCTACAGTAAGCAGATCAATGGCAGTAAAGGAGTAAGTACCTTAGCAGTATCTTGTGGTAACTGCCAGATAATGATGTCATGGTCTAGAATGTTCTAGAATGTGCAGATGTGAAAATATGAAAGAGTGAAATGGTAAGGGTTACCAGGGTCATGTAATGTAACATGTGAAGAGTCAGAGTAAAAGTACAGAGTAGGTAAAAATGAAGAAAAAAGGAAAATAATTATAATATAACCATTACTCTGAAGTATTCCAGAGTGAATTCAGAGTATGCCCTTGTTTAACACATTTTCACTCCCTGTTTCTATTTCTTTTATGTTTCTATTATTCTTCAGTTTTATCTTAACATGACATTGTTAGTGTTATGCTTGACATTTTCATTTATATTTAGGTTACGTTTGACATCTGCCCTCTCTTCTGAGATAACTCCTGTCTCATCTCCCTTTTTCTCTTAGATAATCTGCTTCTTTGAGGTATAACTACTGTAGCTCTGTATTCTATACCTTAGTTTAAATATTAACTTAATTTAGCATTTTTTCCTGCTGTTCTGCATTCTTTCTCTGCATTGTAAGCAGGCTCTATGCTTTTATACCTTTAAACCAAAGTTTCTATGACTTACTCTGACCCTCTGACCTTCTTCTGCCCTCCTTCAAAATTCCAGGCACTAGAGCAGGTACTAGTGCAAAGGCACATTACATAAAATGAAGCCAAAGCTCTATTTGACTATTTTTTCAGAGCATTCCAGAGAAGATCCAGAGTATGTCCAGTGTTTAACAGACAACTCCTATCTCATCTTTTTTTCTTTATTAGATAATCTGCTTTTTCAAGATATAAGTACTATAGTTCTATACCTTGTACCTCAGTTTGCATATTAACATAATCCAGCACTATCTCCTGCTATTTTAAACCCTCTCTTAACCTTATAAGCAGGCTCTATTCCCTTATACCTCTAAACCCAAGCCTTTATAACTTACTCTGACCCTTTAATCTTTTTCTGCCCTTTTAAAAATTCAGGGTACTAGGACTAGTGCAAAGGCCCACCACATAAGATAAAGTCAAGCCCTATTAGACCATTTCTCTGGAGTGTTCTGGAGAAGATCTGGAATGTATCTAGTATTTAACAATATATTCAAACTTTTATTTGCACTTATTTTCTATTATTATGACCATAGAATATACAACCTGCTTTTAAACTGCTGCTCAACTATTTTCAAATTTCTCTGCTTATGCCCCACCAGGTCCTGTTTTACAGCCCCTTTTTCCCATAGCATAGGCCAAAGAAGATCTTATGTGCTCTGCAAACACTAATGGTCTAGTTACATAATCATAAAACACATTTTCCAAAACAAGGTTAACTCTAGACTTAGATTTGGTTTTTTATCAGAGTTATTCTCCTGTGCATGGTGAAAGTCATGTAATATGCAGATCCTAGATATAATTTAGATCTTTATCTGATAATATCTGGTCTGTGGCAGAAATTCAGATGAAATCTCCTTAGCATTATAACTGCCTTGCATTATTAATATCCACTGTTCCCATACCTTTCTAAAACAGCTACTTTCATTGAACTTATGTCTCATGACTGAAATAGCTATACTCTGGTGGATGCAATAATAGCACTAGCTTTGAACAAAGAGCTAGCAGAACATGGCAAAGAGAAGAGGAGTCAAGTACACTATTAATAGGCAAAGGCTCAAGTACATAAGACTGGAAAAATCCAGGCTTGAACCTAACCCCTTATATAGGCTATAGATATGTGCATAGACCATATAGATCTGGTCTACCCTAAAATTTTGTATAGCAAGCTACTTAATAGCAGAAAGGGAGCAGGGACCTAGAAATACATAAGGTAGTGATATTATAGCCCAGATTAGGCTAGACCTATAACAAAGTAAAAGAGTGAAAGAGTAACAGGGTAACATGTGAAGTTATAAAGAAGTAAAATGATAAGAGCTACCAGAATTATATAATATAACAATATGAAAAGACAAAAGAAAAAAATAAAGTATTATGCTAGGCCTGGGTAGGTATTATGCACCCCAAGAGTGCAGTTCAAATACTACACAACATTGGTGAGTGACAGGCAATGAACAACAACAAGAGGGCTTTTAAGCTAGTGACCCTGAACTAGGCTTGTGAAACTTAATAAGAGTAACCCAAGTTAACACCAGCAACTAGTGCTTAGGCCATAAAAAGGAAGGAAGAGGTAACTCAGGTTAAGTTCACAATGTAGAGCCCAAGTAGAAGGAATAAGCATATAATACAAGTAATCAAGACTGGAGAGACTCCAGGTCTTGCCCACCCTGTATATATATTACCAGGAGGCATAGCCTCATACATAGGATAAGTAATCTACTACCTATGGTTACCAATAGCAGTAACTGCTCATATCTGCTAAATAAGGTAAGAGGGCATGGGGCATAAGTTAGGAGTAAGGCAGTGGCCTCATGGATCAAGGGAAATTAAAAAAAACTACACTATAAGGATATGAGAAAATAGAAGGAAAACTTAGGGTCAATAAATATAAATATGGCATGGCTGCCATAAGACTAAGGAGATCTATTTAGATCTCTGCCACAGATCAGATCCTTATCTAGATTCTTTAAATCAGATGTCATTAGTATCAATCTAAGATTTCATCTGAGATCTAGCCATATTATGTGACTAACCCATAAGTGAGGGATACTCTGAATAAAGAATCAAACCTAAGCCTAAGGTTTAACCTTATAAGGCAGGTGAGTCTCATGGTCATGTGAGAAGACCATCAGTATTTGCTGAGTGCATAATAGTAGGAACTAACATAAACCTTAAGGCTATGGTAGGCTAGAAAAAAGGCTTGACTGTGATCAGCCTTGAGTACTAAGGATGGTGCAAATGCAGAACAGTATCATGATCCCTCAGTAAAGGTTAGTGTTGTGTGCTTAGCAAACACTAATAGTCTTCTCATGTGACTGTAAGACTTGCCTGCCAAAACAAGTTAAACCCTAGACTAGGTTTGATTTATTATATCAGAGTATTTTCTGACTTATGGTAATAGTCACATGATGTGGCTGGATCTCAGATGAGATCTTAGATCAATATCAATAACATCTGATCTAAAGGATCATAATTAGGATCTTATCTGTGGCAGAGATCTAGATAGATCTCCTCAGCCTTATAATTGCCATGTCTTATTCATATCCACTGTCCCTGAGTATTTTTTTCCATTCTCTCACATCCTCATGATGTGATTCTCTTCTTGTTCCCTTGATTCATGAGGCCACTGCCTCATTCCTTACCCTTTACCCTATGTATTCCATATTTAGATGATAAGAGGTACAACTGCTATTGGTGACCATAGATAGTAGCTTACTTATTCTATACTAAGGCTATGTCTCCTGACAATATATACAGGGTGTTATGCATCCAAAAAGTGCAATCTGAATACTAGCAAACACTGGTGAGTAACAGGACAACAACAACAACAAGAGGGCTTTTAAGACTAGAGCCCAAAACTAGGCTTGGTGAATCTTGAAAGGGAGATAACCTGAATTAGCACTAGCAACTAGTGTTCAGGTATTAAGAGAAAAGCAAGGAGTATCTGGGTTAACTCAGGTATGAGCCTAAAAGAAGAAATGAGCATATGATACAAGTAATCAAGACTGGAGAGACTCCAGGTCTTGCCCACCCTGTATATATATTGCCAGAGAGGCATAGCCTTGTACATAGGATAAGTAACCTACTATCTATGTAATCAATAGCAGTATTTTCTCATACCTTTTTAAATAGGAAACCAGGCATAGGGTAATGAGTAAGGAGTGAGGCAGTGGCCTTGCAGATCAAGGGAGATAGAAGAGAACCACAACCATGAGAATATGGGAGAATGGAAGATACTCAGGGTTAATGGATATAAAGTAGACATGACTGTTATAAGGCTGAGGAGATCTATTTAAATCTCTGCCACAGATCAGATTCTAATCTAGATTCTTCAGATTAGATATCATTGGTATCAATCTAGATCTTATTTGAGATCTGCCACATTATGTAATTAACCTATAAGTGAGAAATACTCTGACATAATAAATCAAATCTAAGCCTAGGGTTTATCCTTATGAGGCAGGCAAGTCCCATGGTCATGTGAGTAAACCATCAGTGTTTGCTGAATGCATAACACAGGGTAGGCAAGACCTGGGATCTTCTAGTCTTGATTACTTGTATTTTTACTTCCCTTTATCTGAGCACTTTGGTGTTAACTTGGGTTCTTCCTTTCTTTTATTCCCTTTCAAGATTCACAAGCCTAGTTTAGGGCCACTAGCTTAAAAAACCCTCTTGTTGATTTATTTATTGCTGTCACTCACTGGTCCACATAATATTTGATTGCACTCAGCATGGTGCATAATAGTTAGGGACAAGACAAGGATGCTGGGGCTTGTTAAGGACTCTTGTGTGATACTTGCCATTAAAGAATGCAAGCAGGACTCCCTTAATAAGAGTGGGGCAAAGGTTCCAATAATGCTTGAAGAAAACAAGGTAGAATAGGGCAGAAGTAGTGTAAGAAACATGGAGAGGAAAGTACACTACTTAAAAAGAGACAGTAAGGTTTAGACTTAGTTGAATGAGTTATAGTGTGTGGCTAAGAATAAGTAAGTAATCTGTATGGAAATAAACAGAATGTGATAAAAGCAGCTATATGTAATATCTTCTGACTGAGAGAATGTTCTGAAACAAAGGAGGTCTCAATGTTCTAGAATATAACAAGAAAGCATCTAAGATGCATAAAGAGCAGAAGCTAGGACAAGAGAGGAAAAAAGAATAAGACCAATTATAATGTTGCAATTCCCTTGCAACTACCACTTTCACATCACGTGATCATGGGAACCCTACTCCTTTTCAGGTTAACCCTAGCTTAGGGCTTGGCTATACTTTATGAGTACTTCACAGTCAGTGGTCACGTGACATGCATCTGAGGATCTTCTCTGAATCTGCCCAGGATCTTCCCAATCTAGATCTGATCTATCTCCATGGATCTGATGGATCCTAAGATCTGATCTCATCTGTGGCAGAGATCCCCATCCTTATGTTGTACCCTGACCTTCTCTTCCATTATCCACATGTTATCCGTGAGGCCACTGCCTTATCCCTTCATATCCACCCCATGCTCTCTTCTTACTTATTTAATAGTGTGACCTTACTGCTATTGGTTTACATAGATAGTGGTACTCTAGAGTAGGCCTTACTTAGTTGGTCCATGCACCTCCCTAGGCAATATATAAAGAGGCGGGTGCAGGTGGTAAAGTTTCCTCAGACTTTATCACTTTGTATCTTGCTATTAGCACTTCTTTGGAATCCTACCCTTTCTAGGACAGGCCCTTAGTTGCACAGGTATGAGTTTCCTCCAAGTCCTCCTTCATTGTCCCCTTCTTGGTTGCTCCTCTTCAGGACCTCCATTAGAGTCTTTCTTCATGTTCCTCCTCCATCACTTCGTCTAGGTGTAGCCTCTGGGTTCCAGAGTCGTAACATATAATAGAAAGATGATAAAAAGAAAAGAAAGTAAAAAGAGCATTATAATACACTCCTTTTATTTTTTATCTTCTTTTCCATACCAATCTCTTTATCTATGAGGCCACTACCTCACTCCTACCCTCTGCCCCATGCTTACTTATCTATAGTGTGCACTTACTGCTATTGGTGTCCATAGATAGTAGTACATAGCCTGTATATGGTCCATGTGCCTTTCTGCTAATATATAAAAGGTAAAAAGAAACTTGAGGTTTCCCAGTCTTGACCACCCATTGTTACTGAGTATACTAGCCTGTAAAATAGTCTTCTTGCTTTATCAGAGACTCTAACTCACTTTCTCTCTCTTGCCTAGTTTGGGGCCACTTGTCTCTAAAAGCCCTCTTGTTGTTGTTTTCTGTTTTCTTCATTTTCATCCACTTTGTACTTTTACTCTAACTTTTCATATGTTACATCATGTGACCATGGTAACCCTTACCATTTCACATATTCACTCTTTCACACCTTCACATATTACAGTCTAGACCATGATGTCATAGCCTTGCAGTTATCATAAGATATTACTAAAATACTTGCTGTCTTTACACCATTGGTTAGCTTTCTGTAGTATAGTTTAGGGCAGACCATAGGGACATGGTCTGCACCATTCTGTAGCATATATAAAGGGCTGGCTCAAGCTGGGTTTTGCCAGTCTTGTGCACTTGAGCTCTTAGCTTTATATAAGGCCTTGACTCTTTTATTTTCTTGTCTAGTTCTTAGTGGCTCTAGTTCAAAGCCATTCCTTGTTTTAGTTGCATCCATCAGTTAGCCATCAATACATGAGAAAAGGATGGCAGATGCCATTTCAAGACCCATAAGTTAGAAACCTCCTATATACCTACTAATCATGGCATTTTTTCTAGTATTTCAGAGAATCTCAGAAATATCCCTTCTATGCTAACTTGGATGCTCAGGAAGAAGGCCATAAGCTTCCTGCAGGCAGCAAACCCATCCCTATTCATATACTCAACAATTTTACTAGCACTATTTGCATTCTTATTCACTTCTCTAGTAAAGCCTTAGAAACCTTATAGGGAACCAAAGTTCAAGAGTCAGACCAGTTTGACAAAACTAATTTCTGGAAGCTCTAGGGTTTTCTTGTCCAATGTAAGCTAAACTTCCAAAACCATTCTAAAGCTTTTGCCATTAACCACTAAAAGTCACTTGTGCCCAGTCTTACCTCAATGACATGACATTAGAGTGGTTTGAACTTGATCTCCTTCTTATAAATGATCCCAACTTATGCCTGCTCTGAATAGATAGCTACAAGAAGTTTGTTGGACCAACTTCAGACCACACAATCTGATTGTAGATGCCAAGTACCAATTAAATCAGCTAATAATGAATAATGGTTAGCAAATTAACAAGTATATTGTTGAATTTAACAGAGCTGCTTTGCAAGTCTGGAATTATAGAAAAGGCACTCTCTAACACTATTTCTATAATGGCCTCCCAGATTGCATTAAAAATGATATTTCCTGTGTTAGCAAGCACTTCACTCTTTATGAGCTTCACCAGCTCACCCAAACTCTCAATGCTTGCCATTGAAAGCATAGATCTGAAATTAGCCACCAAGGAAAGTTATCTAACCTATTTAAATCCTTTAAAAAAATCTCTGCCCCTTCTGCCCCTTCTTTTAGCTTAAAAGGGTCAAAGAGTAAAACTGCCACCACCATTAGTTCTGTTAAATTCTGTTCCTTTGAAAAATAATATTGTGTCCAAGCTTGATAAGGACAGAAAACTTACCAATAAAGAATAAAGACACTATTTTAATAATTAATTATCTCTGTTTGTTTTATGGGACTACTGGCCATATATTCAAAGACTGCCTTAAGTCTACCTTCAATGCAGCTAAGGCTCATGCCACCAAGACCCTGCTCTGGAAGTCAAACTGGAAGTCTCCATCAAGGCAAAAAAATAGTCTGCAACCTTCAAGACTCTGCATGGGCTGGAAGTGGCATTGGTCCTTTCTATTATACTGAAAGACCTTGAGCAACTATATCTACATCCTTGGTGTGCACCCTGCTACTGCTAAGACTACTGCTGAAGCCTAATCTTTGAGCTAGAGGCTAGAAAAACTAGACAAGAAGGGTTTTGGATCAAGAAACTTGTGCAAACCTTAGAGGTTCAAGTGCACAAGACTGGAGAACTTTAGCTTGGACTTGCTCTCCTTTTATACTATTGCATCCTGAGCACAGACCAGGGGAATGTGCCCTGCCCTATAGTAGTGTACAGTAAGCTATTTAATAGTAGAAAGGGAGTAAAAGTCTAGAAATACATAAGAAGTATAGATAGTATAAGATTATAGGCTAGACTAGTCTAGATCAGTGAAATGTGAAGTGGTGAAAGGTAAAGAGGTAACAATGTGAAAGGGTGATATAGTCATGTGATGTGAATATGTGAAGAGTCCAAGGAAAGTACAAAGGGGTGAAAAATATAATGAAAATGAAAATATATATTATAATACTTCCTGTGCCTTATAGGAGATGTTCACTCTTTCAGATTCTAGTTGACTTATGCCTCTTGTCACTCTCATCTCCCATGTTATTCCTTCATTTCCTGCCCTGATTGACTCTGGCTCTTCAGATTGTTTTATAGATACCAAGTTAGTATTTGTAATCTCTTGACCTATTTCATTTCTCTGTTGTAGCTCCAACTTTTCAATGACACTTTCAAATCTATGATTACCAATGCCATTAATCAATCTGATCATTTTGAAACTGGTAATATCACTCCAATAACATTTTATGTCACTTCATTAAATAAATCTAGTTCTTTTGTTCTAGAATACAACTGGCTTACTCACCACAATCTGTTGATTGACTTGGTATCAAGTTATATCTCATTCTACTCACCTGAACCAAACATGCCAATGCCCCTGAGCTCACCTCCATAGCCTCTGGTCTCTTCAACCTATGCTGACTTCAATTTCAATTCACCACATTTTTCTAACCCCAGACTTCTGTTAATTGAGCTACTCAGCTCAACAGCATTTACATATGCCTGCAGCCTCAACAGCTCAGTCCCATTCTGTTTGCAACTCTGTCTTCCAGAGAGCCATCTCCATTCCTTCTCCATTGCCTTCTCCTAGCCAATTTTTCTGGTATTTCTCAGGAATATTATGACTTTGCTGATGTGTTTAGTAAAAGCAAAGCTTCCACTCTTGCTCACCATCACAAGTTTGACCTAATGATCAAACTGGAGAAAGGTATCTCTCCACCTATTGGCATCTTCTATTTTTTTTTAATCCTCTGAGCTTAAAGCACTTAGAACCTTCCTAGATAAACATCTTGCCACTGGCTTTATTCAACCTTCTGCATCTGCCCATGCTGCCCCTGTCCTGTTTGTCTGAAAAAAGATCAGTTTATTCTAGCTATGTGTTGATTTTTAAGGACTCAATAAAATCACAAAAAAGAATCACTACATACTTTTGAGAATTTCCAATTTCCTTGACACTCCAAGCTGTGCAACCATTTATATCAAGCTCAGCCTTCACCATGCTTACCATCTGGTTCATATTACTGAAAATAATAAGTAGAAGATCTCTTTCCACATGCACTATGGCTCCTATAAGTGGCTTGTAATGCTATTTGGCCCCACTAATGCTCCTATAGCATTTCAGCAGTTCATCAATACCATCTTTACTGACCTTCTTAATGTTTTAGTCATTATTTATTTAGATAACATTCTTATCTTTTCTGCTAATTAGACTTTTCATTCTGTATATGTCCATGAAGTTCTCTGCAGGCTTCAAAAACATGGTCTCTATGCCAAATCAGAGAAATGCAAGTTCTATACTAACTTCACCAAGTATTTGTTATATACTAGCACTACTTAGCTAGGAGCTATTTTTTATTCTTACTTTAAACTAAGTTCTCTTTACTATTTACTATCTTTAACCACCTTCTTTGATCTTATCTTATCTTACTTTACCTCATCTTTTACCTCATTGTAGCCTAGACTTTCTCTGATGTTATGATCTAGCCCTCTAATGTCATATCTTACCTTTTCCTTGCTTTCTTTTGCTAATTACTCTCTATTTGCCATTGGTTTCTATTTAGTTTCTCTTTGCCCTGTTTTCTTATTTAGCATTGTTCTCTGTATACCAGCTACCTTATGTACTTCTTATGGCCTGGTCCATGAAAATGCAAGAGTATAGACTGGTTTTCCAGTCTAAAGCACTTGTTTACTTGTTTACCTTATTTTCTAGTGCCTTCTCTAGGCTGCCATTCTTTTGTCCTCCCCAGTTTTGAGCACCCCCCAAGGTGGTTTTCTCTTGCTGTTGATTTAGACCCATTACACTTACTCAGTTTAATGCTGGTCAATCTGCATGCTCTATTGCCACTGATTTTTATGTTGGCCTCTTTACTATATTCAGGCTTCATTTCCAAGAGCATCCAGACTTGTAAAAATCATTTGATGGTCATCCATTCAAGCTTTCTCCCACCAATATTTGCCTCATTATTTATCTTATTTCTTTCTATTAGGCAGATATTGCTGTTCAGGTCACCAAAGCATTGTCCAACATCATTAATCAGCCTCTCCATCCTAATACAGTCTGCCAACACTTGAAAAAGAATGACATGAAGGCAATTTTTAAGCAATAATAATCTCTTCTTTTAGCTAGATATTGCAAAGCTTATTTGAATTTTGCCTATACATATAAGAATTGGACCATAAAGAACTAAAAAAAGGTAATATGGCCTGATGAGACTAAGATCAATTGCCTGGGGTTAAATGGGAAGCTGTGTGTGTGAAAAAAGCCAGGAGAAAGCCTTAATAATATTGGTGGAAGGAACTATGAAGCATAGAGGTTTTTTGATAATATGGAGATATATGACTTGACAAGGGATTGGATGTGCCACCAGGATGAATGGTAGAATGGATGGAGATATCTACCTTCAAATTTTAAAGGAAGAACTCCTGCAAACCATGAAGTATTATAATCTCAATTCTTCTAAGGTTATTTTTTAGTAAAATAATAATCCCAAGCATACCTGCAAAAAGATCAAGGAGTGACTAGAGGGACAGAATTTTATAATTATGATATGGCCTGCACAGTCTTTAGATCTCAACCCTATTGAACATTTCTGGTGGTACTTCAAGAGAAAGCTTGCTAAGTATAAAAATCCCCCCTAAAAGAATAGAGAAGCTTTGGAATAGGACTGAGATTGAGTAAGAGAAGATACCAGTGGAGAAGTGTCAGGAATTGATTGAAGGCATGATTAGGAGGGTCAAAGCAGCCCTTAAAGCAAAGGATGGCTATATTAAATACTAATTATATCCTAATAATCAAAAGTACATAAAATATTCCAATAAACTCTGTTAAAACTCAATCAATGGCTGATAACCTGTCAACTCTGATTCCTAGGTGCTAAGAGAAACTTCTTGTTCAAGCATAATTTGAAGACCATGGAAAATTGCTAGGAAAGTAAGCTCTAAATGCAAAGATACTACTAGAATCTAAAATTATATAGGAAAAAAACTCCAGAAGCAAACTCCAGGATCATGTGCACTAATGGGGCTTGAACCATGGACAAATACATAGCTCTGGGGGCTTCCAAAGAAGTCTGAAGATTTTCCAGAAAGAGTTAAGAGAGTTTTTCTAGGTTAAACAGAATTTGGCTTTATCTTATGTAATATATCCTTGCATAGCTCAGTGTTCCAATTTATGAAGGGTTTGGAGATGGAGAAGAGAGCAGTTCCATGGCTCAACATAAAGGATGGGCAAGATAAGAAATGTCAAGTCTAGTTATAATAAAAGTAGATTCTTATGATTTTCTTAGGAAAATTATTAAGATCTGAAAATACTCCAGATTAAGCTGGAGGGTCAAAGAATAAGCTAAGAAGCTCAGTCAGAGTAAGGACAAAGTCAAAACAGTGATGTTTTTATCAATATCTGAACTAAAGTACTTGTTATATCCTATATTTCAATTCCAATTCCAATTTAGCTTCTACTTGGCTTTTTGCACTCAGTGCTTGCCAGTAGGCTATTCATATACCTCTGGCCCTTCTGCTACCACTCCATTCCACTCCAGTTGTGCTTGTGCTTTTCCTGCACTAGCAATACTATGGCTGCCCTGACCCTCTATTCCATCTCCTCTCTATTCCATTTTCTACTTTGTCTTATTTTTAGTTATTTAGTACAACTTCATTTTTACCTCATCCTCTCCAAACTATTCCACTTTACCTTCACACTCTTTTCTACTTCTGTTCCTGTTATGTTCCTGTGTTGCCTCTCATATCTTTTTACTACCTTTTAGTTTCAGACTAACATATCTTGGCACTGTTATTGCTAACATCTCCATTTATCTTTAAAATGCATTGGAATCTGTTCTTACTTTTGAGACAACTCCAGTCTTATCTTCTCTTCTTACTTAGACCTTGTTACTACTCCAGAGCTATAAGTTGTTATACACTGGCACTACTTAGCCATAAGGTTGGGTCTAGCCTGGTCTAGCCTTTGTACCTCATGTAGCATAGCCTTTTACCTTATTGTAGCCTAGACTTTCTCTGATATCATGATCTAGCCCTCTGATTGTTGGTTATGGTACAATCTCCATACTTCACAGCTCTCTGTTTCACCTTGACAGCTCCACTGCCTTGTTATCCACCCAACATATTAGCATATGACAGCTCTGCTTTTACCTTTTATACCACACTCCATTTTTACCTATATCCTCAGTCATTTCTCTGTCCTGACTGAGATATGCATGAAATCACTATACACTACAGTATCATTCACTGACATGTACCTAGTCCTCAGTTCGATTAGATATTAACATAGTCATTTCTCCATCCCAACTGAGTCCTCAGTTCAATTAGGTTATGAGCCCCATGGCCTAACTTCAACTCACTGAAGCCCAATTTCATCTTTGTTCTAAGCCCACATGTCTGGTCAAACTACTGCCCCTGTGATACCCACATTCTGGGATATGCCCACAGGTACAAGCCATCTTTTTCCATGAAGTGAAGATAATTGCCTTGCATATAAATCTGGCTACTTGTATGGTCACACCACATGCTCACTGCTTGTTAATAAAATCCTATCTGAACCATCTAATGCAGCATCCTACATTATCTGGCAAAAAATGAATTCAGCTGCAAAAGCCATGATTGGACAATACATCAAAACTGAGTTGGTAGTCAAAATAATCCACCTCCATGCTGCAAGTAATGCATGGAATCTACTTGCAGCAGAATTCAGCCAAGTAGAAACAGGCTCCATTATATACTGGTTTTGTCATCTCACATGCCATATGCTGAGTGATGGAGATGTATCTGTGCATATCAATGAATATCAGGAGGCTATCCAGTATTTTGCCAATACAAACTTCATGATTCAGGAATAGCTTGCAGCCATTATCTTACTATCAACACTTCTCTCAGATCCAAAAGACCCAGATTCCTGGAACTACTTTATCAAGGGTATATGTTTTGACAAGACCATGACAACAATATCTAGTGCTATCTCGGAGATACTTGAAGAAAAGAGACAACAAATGTGCTCCATGACTACCACAACCACTGTGACTAGTGAAACTTCAGAAACAGCACTGGCAGTGCTAGAGCAAACTGCTTGCACTACCAGCATTAAGTTCTGCATAAATTGTTAGTGTGCTGGACATGACAAAACCATGTGCTATGCAAAGGGAGGTGGTATGAAAGGAAAAAAACCAAAGAAAAAGCTTCATGGAAGAAAAAAGGAGAAAGCAGAAGTTACTCAAGAGGATAAAAGCAAAAATGAGGTATCTAATATCATACTAGAGAAATGCTTGATGGCAGATGAGAAAACCCATGCCCATACATCACCTGACATCCTTGTATGATCAAATTTGACTCATCTTGACACTGTGGACTCTGCACTTCATGCCCACATAGTAACATCAACCCCCATTATTAATTCTGGTGCATTGACTTATATATTCATGGATTGAAAGTCATTCACATCATACTTCACACTGCCTGGAGGGAGTATCAGTGGCTTTGGAAATGGACAGACCATCATCTCAGAACATGATAAGGCCCAATTTATTGCCAGCAGATCTTTTGACAATATAACCCGACTTTGTCTCTGTGATGCCTGCCATGTCCCATTATCCTTAATGTCAATCATATCAGTATTGTGGCTCAATGATGCAAATTGCTACACAATTTTTGGTGCAGGGCATTGCATCTCATTTGAGCTGAATGATGAAGGACAATTAATATACAATATGCTTGCCAAATCCAACAAAACCATCTTTACTGCAACCTGCCATGCTGACAGGCTTTATTACCTTGACATGCCTAGACCTTACCCTGTTATCACTTATCCAGCCATCATACCCCCCTCCAAGCTAGAACAATGGCATTGCCATCTTGGTCACTTGAACTACTCGACTGTATGCTTGCTGTTGCATAAAGGACTCATAACTGGTGCTAACATTACTTAGGCTGAGCTGAACTACAGCCCATCTGTTTGTAAACCATATGCAATGGGTAAAATGACCTGTGCCTCCTTTCCATCATCAGAAAGTGGCAGAGTGCACCAATTTCTTGCCCTGATTCATTCAGACTTATGGGGGCCATCACCTGTTCAATCTATATCTGGATCATAGTATATGATGACCCTCACTGATGACTATTCACATTGGATGTGGGTCCTCTTTCTCTGGCAAAAAGGTAATGCTTTTGCAGCATTCAAATTCTGAAAGTCTGAGGTCAAAAAGTTGAGCAGGAATGTTATCAAAACTCTACAAATGGACAATAGGGGCGAATACTTCAGCAGTGCCTGGATCTCCTTTATAAAACAGGAAGGCATCCACTGGGAATCCACCACACTGCAAACCCCTGAGAAAAATGGCATGGCCAAGTGGCTTGTTGCAAACCATGCAATAACCACTTTCATTCTCATGTGATCGTGGGAATCCCATACCTTATCAGGCTAAACCCTAACTCAGGATCTGGCATATACTATACAAGTATTCCTCAGGTTAGTGGCCATGAGGCACATCTAGGGATCTTCCCTGGATCTTCCCCTGATCTCCCCAATCACAGATCTCATCTGTCTCATTGGATCTGATGGATCTAGAGATGGATCTCATCTGTGGCAGAGATCCCTGTCCTCATTGTGCCCACACCTCTTCTCTTCCATTTCCCCACATCATACGAGAGGCCCTTTGCCTCATTCCCTACTTCCGCCCCATGCACTTACCTCACGGCCTACATGAGTAAGCCTTATATGCTACTGGCTAGCTTACTGTACCACTTCAGGGTAGACACGGATGTACATGGTCCATGCACCTCCTAGAGTAGTATATAAAGGCCAGCTCAGAGTGCTAAAGTCCTCAGACTTTATCACTTGACAGCTTAGGCAGTTTAGGCTTTATAGCAAAGCTCTTCTTAGGAAACCAGGCCCTTCAGAGGCATAGGAACTAGGTTGTTTCGAGCATGTGTCTCATCCGAGTCCTCTTCGTCTTCCATCCTTCAGAGTCATCCTCAGTTGCTCCTCGTCTGAGCCACCACTTAGGTTATTCTCAGTGTCACTCCTCTTCCATCTTCAGCTAGGTGTAGCCTCTGGTTTCCAGAGTCGTAACATGGCTCAACTGCATCCTTATTGACCATGTCCACACCATTCTCATTGATACAGGCTTGCCACTCTCCCTGTGGACCAAAGCTGCTAACTACATTGTATATACTAAGAACTGGCACTTCATCCAATCCCTCCCCAATTCCACACCATATACCATGTGCTATGGTTATAAACCAAACATTTCTTGCTTGCATCACTTTGGCTGCACCATATATGTACTCAATGACTTGCCAACCTGCCAGAAGCTTGACCCAAAGGGCATTCATGCCATATTTGTCAGATATTCTGAGCTATGGAAGGGTTGGTGCCTCTATTTACCCACCAAGCAGGCCATTCAGGTTTCCTTGCATGTTGTTTTCAATGATGCTGCTAATGGCCATGACTTTTTCCTGGCTGAGGGGGAATATCAGTTTCAATATAAATTGCTTTGCTCGTTGCATCTGAACAATAATGTCAACAACAATGAATTCAGCCAGCAATCTGCTATGCAACCCCATTCTTCTCCCACTTCAACCAACCATGCAGAGCAACCTCTGTCACCTCAAAAAGCACATACTTTACCTTTAGCTCACCATGCCCAATTGACCAGAGCAGCCACAATCAAAGCCTGCAGTGTGATATCCAAAGCAGCATGAACCCTAGGGCAGAACTCAGATGAGGACAACCCGGATTCAACCCCACATGGCTTGGAAGATGAGGTAGATAGGGCACTAACACCTAATCTACCAGGTGAAACCATCAATATTGCATCAGGCAAAGATTCTCACATATATAGAGAGGCAATGAACTTACCTGACCATGTAGAATGGGAACAGGCTATGCATGATGAACTCAATGCAATCACTCAGCTTGGAACATATGAACTTGTACAACTCCCTGCTGGTCATAATGCTATTGACACAAAATGGGTCTACCACATCAAACATGATGAATCTGGCTACATTCTCCAATATAAGGCTTATCTTGTCACCTGCAGCTTCATCCAGAAACCAGGTATCAATTTTGATGAGACATTTGCTCCAGTTGCCTGGATTAAGTCCATTCATTTGTTATATGCCCTTGCTGCTGCACTTGACTGGGAAGTTCATGTTATTGACATCAACTCAGCTTTTCTCAATAGCAATATGCCCCCTGACCAGCAGACATACATCAAATAATCTACTAGGTTCATTGTTGATGGCCAGGAGGACTGCATTTGGCTTCTTCACAAGGCACTCTATGGCCTTTGTCAGTCCAGCCATCTCTAGTATCACAAGTTAAAGTCGATACTGACTGAACTTGGCTTCACCACTTGTTTGTCTGACCCATGCATGTTTGTTTGTCATTGAAAATCTGGAATCTGCATTATTGCCTCCCATGTTGATGATCTTGGCCTCTATGTGTCATCACTGGCTGAGATAATGTGCCTAAAAACTGATTTTGGCCTGCATGTCTCCTTCAAGGATCAAGGGGAGATTCATTTTCTTCTTGGAATTAAGGTCACTCAAAATCATCAAGCCTGCACCATCTCCTTCTTCCATCACTGCTACATTGATTTCATGCTCCAAATCTATGGTCTCAAATCTGCAAATCCAATATCAACACCAGAGCAAGCAGGACTGCATCTATTATAAGCACAGTCCCCAGGTAACACTGATAAGATTGCTGCAATGTGAAATGTGCTATATCAAAATGCTGTAGGTGCACTAAACCATTTTGCTATTATAATCTGGCCTGATATCACACATGCCATGCAGCAAGTTGCACAATTCACTGCAAATCCAGGGCCCATCCATTGGACTGCTGTAAAATGTGTTCTGATCTCAATGATCCGGTTCGGTTATGGTAGCACCTTGATGTGCGCTCCAGTTTCGGTTTCGGTTTCGGTATTGGTTTCCTGGGATGCAGCTTTTATGCTAGTGGCTGCTAACTAGGCTGATCTTGTGAGTACAAGGCTCAGACCTTCAACCAGTCCTCTAGGACTATCAGACCGAAGTGAGAGCTGCAAGGGAAACCCTATTCCGGGGTTCAGGCTTGAGATCACTAGTCAACCTATGGCTGTAGGAAGGTACACAGGAGAGCAAGACTGAGGAGACCTCAGCTTGCAACCCTCTGCTTATATATTGTCAGTACTGGTGCACGGACCAGCTACAGAGGGTCTACCCTAAAGTACTGCTATCTATGTGAACCAATAGCGTAAGGGTCTTGTTACCTATATAGATATATAGAGAGGCATAGATCGGATGGAAGGAGTGAGGCAGTGGCCTTGCGGATAAAGGATGGATCAGAAGAGAAGACCACACCATGAGGATGTGGGAGGAATGGAAGGGAAGCACAGATACCAATCTAATGAATGAAGCATGGCAGCCAGGAGGCCGAGGAGATCGCATCGCGATCTCTGCCACAGATCAGATCCTAATCTAGATCAACAGATCAGATGTCATCGGGTACGATCAGGATCTCATCTAGAGATCTGCCACATCACGTGACTGATACCTTGTGCCGGGGAAATACTCTGATATCTCTGAATAAGGACTAAGCCATAGCCTAGGGTTAAGCTCTGTTTGGTAACTCGTTCGCACGATCACGTGCAACTGATCAGGTGACCAGTGCATCACATGCTATGAAGCTCTCACGGTCACGTGCTGGCCGTCATGTTAGCTAGGAGCGTAACAAAATGCATCCTGCAATATCTTAAAGGCACTCACAATCTCATTTTGACTTGTGGAGGGCATGCTGCCACAAAATCCATCACTCCCCATGCATATTCTGATGCTGACTATACCAGTTCACCAGATCATGCCTGCTCTATGTCTGGGTATGCACTCATGCTTGGCAGCAGCATCTTCTTCTGGTCTTCCAAGAAGCAGACAGCCACTGCCCTTTCCATCACTGAGGCAGAATACTACTCAGTGATTTATGCTAGATGAGAAATCCTTTGATATGCCACCTGCTTGCTGAACTCAGCCTCAGGATGGCTACCCCCACACCCCTTTGCATTAACAACACTGCAATCATCTGCATTCTTACAAACTTGGATGAGATGTCTATTCAGACTCACCACATTCATGTTTCATATTTCTGACTCCATAATGAGATTGTCCAACAGGAAATTGCTCTGGAACATGTCTCATCAGTTGACAACATGGCTGATATCTTCACCAAAGGATTGCCAGTGGACACATATCATTGCCTTACTGGGTTGCTTGGACTAGCAGAGCAAATGAACTCCAGCTGAGGGGAAGTGTTGGTTATGGTATGATCTCCATACTTTACAGCTCTTCATTTTACCTTGACAGCTCTGCTGCCTTATCATCCACCCAACATATTAGCATATGACAGCTCTGCTTTTACCTTTTATACCACACTCTATTTTTACCTGCATCCTTAGTCATTTCTTCATCCCAACTGAGATATGCATGAAATCACTATACACTACAGTATCATTCACTGACATGTACCTAGTCCTCAGTTCAATTAGATATTAACATAGTCATTTCTTCATCCCAACTGAGTCCTCAGTTCAATTACTGATGTCATATCTTATCTTTGCCTTGCTTTCTTTTATTAATTACTCCCTATTTGCCATTGGTTTCTATTTAGTTTCCCTTTGCCCTATTTCCTTGTTTAGCATTGTTTTCTGTATACCAGCTATCTCATGTACTCCTTATGGCCTGGTCCATGTACATTTTGTAGCAATATATAAAGGGGCAAGGGCATAGACTGGTTTTCCAGTCTAGAGCACTTGTTCACTTGTTTACCTTGTTTTCTAGTGTCTCCTCTAGGCTGACATTGTTTTGTTCCTCCAGTTTTGGGCATCCCTCAAGGTGGTTTCCTCTTGCTGTTGGTTTAGATTCATAACATAAGTATTGTAACTCCTATATGGTACTATAGTTCAAATATCAATGAAAACATTCCCATCTTGAGTTTGTTCTTGCTCTGACCAAGCTTTTAAGCTCATCCTCTGAATCTCCAGTTCACTCCAGAGTAACTCCAGGCCTTAATGAAATTCTTAAGGAAATCCTAAGGACTTGTTCTTATTATGACTAGGCTTGACAATCCTTATCTTGCTTGTCCTTTGTGTTAAGCTGTGAGACTGCTCTTTTCTCTTCCTCTAATCCATCCATAAATTGGAATATTGGATTATACAAGGGCATATCAATAAGATGAAGCCAAGTCCTATCCAGCCCAAGAAAAGCTTTCTTCAACCTTTCAGAATCTCTGAACTTCTTTGAAAGCCCCTAGAGCTATGCCCTTATCTATAGATTGAGTACCATTAGTAGGCTCAATCTAGAAGTTTGTTCTAAAGCTCTTCCTTATTGTTACCCTGAATCCCAATAGTATCTTGCATCTAGAGTTACCTCCTCTAGCCTCTCTATAGCCTAGTAGCATGCTTGGCTTAGAAGATCTTTCAGCACCCCCAGGATTATGTCTGACAGTAAAGCAACTAAGTGGCCATAAGCTGCAATATTAAGTAGTTTTGACAGTACTACATACAGGAGTACAGTACTTATAATTTCAAAGTAGTAAAAAGTTCAAGTGAGAAAAGAAAATCAGACTGGAGTTATCTTAGAAGCAAAAGCAAATGTCAAAGTATTATGGAGATAAATGGAGATGACAGAGATAACAGTATCAAGTCATATCAGATTGAAACTAAAAGATGGCAGGAAGAAGTAAAGGAAACAAGGAATAGGAAGGAAGGAAGAGTGAAAGAAAGTATGAAGTTGTAATGGAAAGGTTTGAAGAGGATAAAGTGAGAACTAAGACATATTAAGTGACTGAGAACAGAAGCAAGGCTAAAGTTGGAATTAAAGTGAAAAGGAAATAAAGGATCAGAGGAGCTTGTACTGATAATAGGGCAAGAAGTGCATGAGTATAACTGAAATGGAGTGAAGTAGTAACAGGGGGCCAGAGTTGCATGAAAGAGAATTAAAGGGCTAGGGTGGCTTACTGGCAAGCACTAAGTGCAAAACCAAGCATAAGCTAGGTCAGAATTGGGTTCAAATTACAGAATATAATAGAGTCTCTGTTTTCAAATGGTCATATCTCCACAGCCACTGGGCTAAATCACATGACCTAAAGGCCAAATGGTAGCCAAAAGTAAGTATTATATTTGATCTTACTGAAGTGAAGTAAAATTCTCATGGGTATTTGCAGAATGCTTTGCACCCTGAATTTAGATTAGATATTGGAATACTTTTTGGAGTCACTGTAGATTGGTTTTGCAATTTAATTCACTTGATGTTTCTTAATTCTATTTCTTTTCCTTTCACTCAATCCCCACTGGACTTATTTGCTTGTTACTATACCAAGTGGTACAAATCAATATATTAAGGCACATTACAATTTGACCATGATCCAGGTGGCAGGAGAGCCGAACACCCGTCCACTCCATTGCAGGGCTAAGTCACTGACCTTGGAGCATCACAACAAGGCGTACATGAACACAGGATCGAATACCGAGAAATGCCAATGGAAATATTGAGGCAGGGATTTTTGAGCTTTCAAAATGTCCTAACTACTCCGAGTTGACTGGCTGCTTGATTGGCTGCTTCTTTGAGAAATTCCGAGCGACGTGAGGAATTGGAGGTGGCCAAATCACGTGAAAAGGTAAGCATTGTCCATACAAATACGACCAAACTACCGTCTCCGCCCGAACAACAGTCAACTGTATGGCCGGCTCAGCTCATCGTATGTCATTCACAAATTTGTTGTCATCACCCCACTCACGTAGTTTTGCGCACGAATGGTAGCATCAGGATTTAATCCCCATTTACCTGGTTCTAAATACCAGTTCCTCTCCAAAGCCCTTGGTGCTACCATGTGGTTCTTTATTTTCTACCGCGCTCGGTGAGTCGATTTCGCTCCTCTTCTCGCATGTGCTGACGCATTATGGGTCTTTGCTTCTGTTGGGTGTGGTCTAGTGAGGATGGTCCGAAAATATTGGTATGCGATCGTGTCATGGAACAAACACACACTGATGCGTTGTGCTCCGCAGGGGTTGCGGCATCCATGGGAAGGACATGGACATGGACATGGACTCCATGAGCATCCAAAACACCTTTGAGGTGGAGCACAGAATGTGCTGCGCCAGCATTGCTTTCTGCTATTCTGTGCCACACGCATTCTACCACTACTGAAGGACGCTGTTATTGCAAACCATGGGATACTGGTTTCTGGGCTGATCACGCATTCTGGTACCCATGTGTTTGATAGATTTCATGCTCTGTTCTTTTTTCGTGTCTCGTACCCCGCTGAAGTTACCAGACCAAGGGGGCATCGTCCTCTGTCCATGTCCACACTATGGGAAATACCAGCTTGTCCACGCGTTGAAGTGGGTGATACTGGCTCACCAGGAGATGGCACGCGGCATACGTGTAGTAAATTTACCTTTGAATCTGGACCAGATGCGGGTCAATGGGAGATAGCTCATGGTTGCAGTTTGAATCACCACTGTGATATGAATTTTCCCTCCTAAGACCACATAACGGAGGCCACTAGATATCGTTCAGGGTGACTCGTTCTACGAAGTGAGCAAACCAAGTCAGAATGTTAGTAGTGCAATTTTTTTCAGTTGCCCTGTGGCAGGCTTGCCTCCAATCAGTTGATATTATCCTTATTGCCAGGCAGTACCTTAGCTCCACTGTGCTGGCATAATTTTAGCAAAATCAACATTCCCAGCACTTCAAAAGAAGAACCACTCGATCATAGACCACGCAACGACCGCAGGCAATGCCACGCCTACACAATCTCCTGCAAATCGCCATGCGAGGCCCCGCCCACCTTCCTTCTGATATCCTGTCGATGCACTCAGCCAGCTTCGCCATACCCCCCAGTCAGGCACCCCCATCGTTATCCGTCGTCGTCGCCCCCGGAACACAAACGACCACGAAAACGTCCATCGCGTCCGTGCGCGCTGTGGCGGAAGCAAGTATGATACCGATGCCGCACGCGAGCTCAAACGCGTGTATGGATGGCCGTGTACCATATTACCCCCTCGTGTGATACTGTCGTCGTGCTCGCCGAGCCATCCAGTGCTATAGAGCACATCTCGTCGAAGGCTATAATGAGAAGGACCGACGTAATCTTGCTCCGCGTCGCCTTCATCTCCAGACGGGAAAAGCGTGATCGGACTGAGTAGCGGGGAACCCTGAGGCGTAGAAACAGGGGAAGCGCGAAACGATGGAACAGGCCTTGTGCCGGGAGTTCGTGCAGAGAGTGGAGTGGGTGTTGTAGGACTTGTTTGAACTCTCGAGTCGGACGGGGTCCAAGTGGTCCATATGGCCGATTCGGGCCTAGGAGGTGTCGATCGCCTGTGACGCGTTAAGGACACAGGGGAAAGATTAGAAAAGCGTTTTCTGTGATGGGAAGGACTGATGTTCAGGAGTAGCAATACGAGGGCAGTCAATACGAGGCAAGGAACATATATCGAGTGAAAAATGCGGAGAGTGTCCGGCAGATGACAAGGTGCGTCTGCGAAAGTGGGCCCAGTTAGTGAGGAAGATGGAGGAACTAGAGAAAGGAGTTGAAAGCCGGGTCGACGGATGTGCCGACTTGGAGAGAATGATTTGACAGTAACCTCTCGAATCGTCTTGACTTGCAGGTTTGAACCAGATACCTCGTGCGTGACTTCGCAATAGTCCCGATTATCACCACTAGTCATGTCACTCATGCAAGTCGTCGCTTAACGAGAACTGCCTCACCTGAACACCACAGATGGCTGAAGCGTTTTTAACAGAAACTCAGTCGTTTGTTTTCCAAGCATTACTTGGTACCCGTGTCCTGCTCCAGCACGTATGGAAGCCTTCTCGCGCAAAGGTCCACAGGACCTACTCGATGGCCGAGAGAGTGGTATGTGACTGAGTAATATCTTCGGTTCCACCACATGACCGCCCTCTTGATCAGAGATCGACCGTACGAACTCGATCGGTCCCCCCGGAAGTGGAGACCAATGATCGTAGGTCTGACCATGCGCATGGCGGCGGTAGTCTTCCTCCACGAGTCCCGGTGCATTTAGCAAGACGAACTGATAGCCTGAAATAGAAACGACTCGGTTTAGAGGCGCAAAACGTTTCTCAAAGAACTGGCGAGCTTCTTTGGGAAAAGAGGAGTCGCCGAGCCTATGAACAAAGATTTAAATCCCAGAATTGACTAAGAGGACCGAAACCCACCCTATATCGTTGTTCCCAGGGATGAGGTAGAGTGGTACTGAACTGTCATGAGGGAAAGTAACTTCAAAGGCACGAATGTATTGATCGTAACTATTTGTTGTGGGGTAAGTGTCATCTTCCAATGACTGATTGACATGTCCGCTTGGCATGGGACAAAACACGCACTCTGCTGCGTTCGTGACACGGCGGCTCGAGGAGAACGTATCGCCAAGAAACATAACTACGTCCGGATGGAGTCGTGAGGCGACCCTCCAACTCTTGCGTAAATACGCTAGATTTCGATCGTAGCCAAGCCCAAACCATAGACTTGGTGTGGAAATGGCAGGGTTATGCAGTCGAACATCCGCAACCAAGAGCACTTGTGTGGGTTTAACTCCAGACGGAGAGTGAGTCTCGGGTACAGCGGATCAGTAAGACCCACTGAGAAGATCAACTATGCCGACTCACAGAGTGGAAAACTCTATCCGGCCACCTACAATCTGATAAACTGTAGAAGAAAATCCCGAACTCGCACCAAACGACCACAACAACCCAGAAGAAGCGGAGTGCAGGAATAATAATAGGCTTGGAGAGCAGACGCGAACTATGAAAGCGTCTTTCATACAGCAAACTCATCCCGCATCACTTGAAGGTGAAACAACGAGCGTTGTCGAGGAGAGTAAGTTGAATGGGAAGAGGTCGCCTTCTATTATTGCCGTCATGACCTTGATCAGATTGCCTAATCGGTACAGAAAAAACACTTATAATTACGTTGTCTCGTCCACGACAAATGTACGGACCCCCAGGCATAACAATATGGCAGAGTACAAGTATGAGACTGTGAATCGAGACTCGGTTACTCCCAATCACTGTCTTCGTCTTCCCCGCACTCTTTCTCCTCCTCCATCTCCTCTTCTGCTTCAACGACTCCTATGCTGCTAACATTTCCAGAAACGACATCATAGCTGTCCTCGCTACTTTCTCGGGGACTCTGCACATGCGAAGATGGCAACGATGGAACATCTAACGTAGACGTCATCTTAGGAGGAGCGAGCGTGTGTTGTGACGATTCCAGTGGGTTGGTGGGAGCTGTGCTTTCCTTTGTGGGGTGAACCGAGACAGACTCGTCTTCGTCATCCTCCCAGCTAAAGTCATCCTCATGCTCAGTAGTCGCTTTTCTGAAGTTAGCAACCTCGTTTCCGATGTTCATAAAACAAGAAAAAGGCTTGCCTTGTAGTAATGCCTTCCGCTTGCTTTCCTCCGCCTCGATCTGGTGCACTCGGAAGAAGTACCTGACCCAAAAGACCTCCTCAGGCATGTACGATGGTACTGGTGGTGGGAATGAGATAGTCGTTATGCTAGACATGTACGAGACCATACCAAGCGTGTCGAAAGTAGCCTGCAACACCGCTCCATCCGTGGAATCCGACAGCGCCTCAGCAATGTGCTCTCCCCAAATCTTTGTGCCAAATCCTTCCCCGCTCGCTTCACTTGCATCTGCCCAGGCCATATAGGCAGCCTTGGAGGTATCCATACTGGGATCAAGCTTGATGATCTCGGGATTACTCTTGAGCTGTTTCAAAAGCGACTCGGCGCGGGTAGTTACAGCCCGACGTGCATCCTCTGACGGGCGCCTAGAAGAGGGACCAGAATCAACTCCCTTACCCTTGCCTTTGGACGCTGGGTCGGCGGCCGTCGACCCATCTGCACTGGCGGCTGAGTTGGGTAGCATCCAGATATCTGTACCGTCCCAGACGACCGGAGCGTCCATGAGTCCTTCGGGAGGAATAACTTTGACAGCCTCTTGGAGAGCATCCCCAACATCTTTCATTACCTCTCGGAGCAGTGTTTCGCTCTTGTGTATATACTCCTCCGCCTGTGCTCGCGTGATACCCTGCACACGCTGAAACTCGGAAGAAAGCGTGCTCCCAAAATATGCGAGGTCAATGTGTTGCGCATTCCTGAGGCTTTCAGGGAGTCGCGCCTGGACGGTCGAAACAATGTTGGGCGGGATGGATGATTGGAGACGTGCGAAAAAAGAATGTGCCGTGGTAGTCCCTGATGATGACCCAGAGACATCGGCCTCATCACTGAACTGGGTGGTAGCGGGCTGCATCACACCCACGGTTGGAGTGTCCGCCGATTCCTCAGCATCGTCCTCTTCCCCACCGTCTTCTGCTCCTCTGTGTCTCTCTGCGTCAGATCTGCTCGGGCGCTCTTCAGCAGCGGATAGTTTTTCAATCCCCCGCTGGGCTTGTGTGACAACTTGGCCAAAGTCGCGTCGCGCAGCGGCGAGTGCTACTTCGCTCTGTTGTGCCGCCATTAGTCTCAGGGGACGAATGAAGCAGTGACAATTTTGCACATGCCTGTTTCCTGAATCCGCCCCAGAAGCGTCCGAGCTGTCCAATAACCTGCGATACCTCTTCGTCGAAGCTTTGCTCGGGCTGTCGTTCACCGGAAGGTGGGGTACTTGTACCCGTTCCTGTTATGCCGTAGGTATCGAGGAAGTTCATGTTGACGGTGCGGAACAGTCACGGTACGCCAAAACAGGCAAGATACTGAGTCCCATCATTCAGGCGCTGGAAAGCATACACTTTGGCACATCTAGAGCGTCATGTCTGCCATTCACTAGGATCAGGACTACTCGTACACACAACTATACCCCGCAAATGATAACACGGATGGCCATTCCGTCAATCTAAGCACCAACAAGAGTCTCTGGGAGACGAGCGGCAACGTAATCCTTGATTGAACTCGTCAAATCCCTCGGGGCAACCTTCGGCAGCGTGGGCCTGTGAGTACGACACTCGGCGAGGAAGTCCGTGAACATCTGGGCAATTAGATCAGGGCTGTGTGCCACAAGTGGGTTAAACACCGACCTCCATAGTATCCAACGGGCCACCAGCACTCTCAGGGTGGAATTGTACGCCCCAGATCTTCTTGCCAGAACCCGCAGTCGACTTGATGCCCTCGACAGAGGAGTCGTTGCAGTTGATAAAGAATGGTTCCCATCCTGCAGGGAATGGATCGGTCAACTTGAGTGCGTATTGATGGTTTTGACTAGAAAATAGTCAAATCCCTGTGTGTGCAATAATCATATCCCTGCAATGCCTACCTCGTCACGTAAACACGGCCAGCCTTGATAGAGCCAGCGGAAGCCAAGGCGAGGACGGGTTGGTTGTGTCCACGGTTCCCAAAAGTCATGCGATATGCTTCCAGACCCGCTGCCATACCAATAATCTGGTGACCCATACAGATGCCAAAAACAGGCCTATCCCACTCCTGGAGAGTCTTGCGGAGTTTCAGAACCGCATCCATACAGTGCCTAGGGTCTCCAGGACCGTTCGAGAGGAAGAGACCATCATACTGATCACGAATAGAATTGAAATCAAAGTTCCAAGGAAATACAGTCACTGCAGCGTTCCGACGAATGAGAGAACGGAGGATGTTCGCCTTGGCACCAAAGTCGAGAACGGCAATGCTGACATCCCCGTTGGGGTTGAGGTAGTACGGAACCTTTGTAGAGACTTGATCAACGAGGTTCTCATTGGAAGGATCGAAGTACTGCTCTGGGGCCGGTGGGGAAACCGAAGCATCTGCACCGACGGCAAGACGACCGAGAGTGCTTCCCTGGTCACGTAATAAACGCGTGATCTCACGGGTATCCACACCAGTAATACCAGGGACATTAAAGCGGCGACACCAAGAAGAGAGGGATTCGACTGCGGCGTGATGAGAAAATTTCTCAGCAACGTCCGCAACGACGATGGCACTGCACTGAACCCCCTCAGACTCCAAGACGACGCCAACATCCTGCGAGTCAATGGGGGTTTTATTGTTAGGAACCCCATAATTTCCGATGAGAGGGGTGGTGAAAACAAGGATCTGGCTTCGGTAGGAAGGATCAGTCATCGACTCGGTATCTGTCAATAGGTGTCAAATAGAGTTTGACCGGATCTATAGAGTGCACTTGCAGGACGTGATTGAAGTTGAAAAGACGGTCTCCCCAAAAGTGCTCTTTGGAGCACCAAAGGATCGACCATGAAAAGATTGGCCAGTCTTGAGATGCAGGACGGCGGGCAGGATGGTATTTGGGCCAGCATGCGTAGCAAAGCCACGAGCAAAGAGTTGGCCGCGGATGATAACACGGGCAACCATGGTGGGTCGCAGATTTTTGGAATTTTCAAAAGCTCAGAAGAGAGAAAACGAGATCAGAGATATAACTACAGGATAATCAGAACGAGAAGCTGGAAACGGATGGTGCACGTACTCGTCGCGAGTGTGCTGTGTGAAGATCATGTACGTGCTGAAAATTCAGCGGTCAGCGAACCTTTGAGTTGCTTGTGAGGGGCGGTTTGAATTCGAGAGTCCCTGCCAGAGTTTGCGACTGTTGTGGGCGGCGAGGACAAAGCACGTGACAACAAACACCATCAAACAAATGACTTCGAATGAACGCTGGATTTATGACCATTGTGATGCGTGTACGTGTGAGGCGCAAGAATAACAACAATAAGCCTCAGATCCTGGTCAATCGACTTCTCTTCTTTTTCTCCAACTCAGATCCCGCTCTTCGTCCCTGAGGGATGTGTGCCGACCCAATAACCTCCTCCGCATCAGAAGACGAGGAAGACTCCTCAAAAGCAACCTGTTTCTTCGTCTTTCCAGTAGTCATAGATGTATTCGCAAGCATGGATAAACTGGGAGAGAAGAGCGTTGCCGCCTGGGCAGCCAAGCGGGACAACGAACGATACCGAACAGGTGGCTTCGCCTTTCGCTCAGATACTTTCTGTTTTCCTTCCGAATCCGTTGTCTCCTCTCTTTCATTTTCAGGTACAGCCGCATTCGGCGCCAGATTTTCCTGATGCTGGGAATATGGGAAGGGTATCTGACTGGACGAGAGATCGAATAACCGCTCCTTTCTCTGGGGATTTGATACCTGGTTAGAAGTCGCACGCTCGTTGGATCGGCCCTTGGGAGTATCGTCTGGTTTGGGACTGCTAGACATTAACTCGTCAACGCGCACTGACGCCTCATTTAACTGTAATGAAGGTGAAGATGGCTCTTGGAGGGTTTCCCACCTAAGCCGCGGTGAGGTGGGGGCCACGCAAGTTCCATTCTGCGCGGCGTACCCTCTGAATCGTTCCTCGGACCACTTCGCAGGGATCTTGGTAGCTTTATCCACCTGGACTACGGCTTCAGACCTGTGACTCAGAGGCGCCACAGCCGCAGGGGTACTCATGAAGAGTGGAGGCGAACTAGGCCAAGAATTCTTTCGCGTTGGCGACAGCTCTCGAGTGGTAGACATCTCTGTGATCTTTCTCTGCGGTTTTCTTTTCGCCCGTAAGAGCGTCACCTTGCCAGTGGCCTCCGAGGCCAGCTGTTCGAGAAGGACAGGGCGTTCAGCTTCATCGTTTGAAATTTGGCCGTGACGAGTCTTAATCCGCTTCGTCACTCCTGGCGTTGGGGATGATTGGGTGACGTCAGGGAACAAGGATCCAATGCCTTCGTAAGGTGCTTCAATGGGATCGGTGTTCGACGAGTGCGGGGTAATTGGAGGTCTCAAATCATCCGCAGGTTCTATTGGGACGACCTCAACTTCATTATGAAAATCTGAGACTACTGGCACATCGCCGTCCTGATTGGAAGCATGTATGTTTGTTTGGTCCGGTTCTTGTAACATATTGCTGGGAGCATCGGAGGGTGTCAGGACAGAGTCACTGGGAGAAGGAAGTGAAGTCTGTTGTTCAACGACAGAAGTAGTATGCTTTTCTCCGATCGACTTGTCGTCCGCGTCCGAGTGATCTTCGGATCCCACATGTGTTTCCTCACTACTGTCATCGCCCAACCTCTGGAGAACGGGAGGATCAATCAAGTCCCTCATGACAATATCGCCATCCTGGGATTTCACGGATTCCTCTGTGGGTTTGTGAGAGTCTTGTATACTAGGTTGTAGGTTCGCTGACGTGCCTTCGGCCGCCCACGATGGCGATGGCGAACTCGACTTTTCGTCCTCGCTCTCAGAGTCGGAAGAACGCTCGACATGCATGGGTAACCGATACCTTGATTGGTTAATTTGGTCATCTAAGTCTTCTTCCAATGCGGCCTCATTCTCTTTCGAGTAAGAGCTCTCATCATCGTTGTCTCCAACGATCCGGTCGATAACATCCAGGATGCTCTTGTGCATTGATACCGGACCACGGACGACAGCCTCCAAGTCATCGTTAGTCACTGAAGTCTGACCCTTCAGAGTTCGACGCCTCTGAAGGCCAGGCAATCCGTTGCGTTTGAACCCTCCCTCCAACATGTCATCCGAACTTCCTGAGCTGCTCCCTTCGTCTTTGCTCTCCACTGGAACTTCAGACATGCGGGAATTGCTCGGGATGGTTGGTGTTCTTGGAAGAGAAGTGTTGGGCAGCGGCGAAGCTTGTCGCGATTGCACCTTATCAGTCAGCACAGTATCCAACAAGCCCTTGGACATGGCTGATAAAAAATTGACGTCAAGATTATGACGATGAATACAATAGGATGGTAACCTTTCGGACCGTGGAGAAGACCTTCTAGTTCTAAGATCAGCGATTGTTGGTCGCCCGTATTCGTCCTCTTTAGCTCCTCTAGTCGTCCTTGAATGGCGTCAGGACCTTTCAGAATAGTGGGACAATAATAGCGTATGTGGAAGGGTCCTTCAAGGCAAATGGGACACGGCGGACTATTCAGCTCCAGTGTCTGTTGTGGTAGTCCACTCGTCTGAACCACGCGGTTAAGCCTACGCTCTTTAGGTGTGTTTGAAATTTCGTAAGCAGGTGTAATTAACACTGACGAAGATCTCACAGCCGTTGTAACGGAAGATGTGGATGTTTTTCGGTTACCTTTCTTTACAGACTTTCCTTTCGCAAGAGCTGCGGACGGTACGGTCTCACTTGTTCTAGACAGATAATTAGACAGAATTGCTGCTGCTACCTCAGATTGCACAGTGGTACTTGCACTCGTCTGAGGGATCGCTATGCTGGCGTTTATAAGTCTCTTATGCCACGAAGGCAAAGATTACTCACCAGCACAAGCTGTTCCCTTGGGTGCCTTTGTCCTTTCGTTCTTGCGAACTTTTTTGGCATTATTGACACCATAGTCAAGTGGAACAGGGCCTACTCTTTGATGCACCGCCCGCCATACTTGCCCTTTCAGGTTTGTCTGAACCTGGAGTCGCATTAGTATATTCTTGACGCTCGAACTGCCAGCTTCACCTGGTCGAACGTAAGCCTCATCTACTGGTCTGTTTAGTTGATCCAGTTGGTCCATGTCTGGATTGATAGAGAACATAATAAGTTCGTGAGCTACAACACCGCAAACATTGATCAGCGATAATACCGCCTTGATCGGCAACTATAGAACATCAAATCAGCATCGGGTTACAATAACGAGTTCATCGAGGTCGAGCTTACTCCCGGAAGATTTCTTCGACCCAGGGCCATCGTCCTCTCTCTGTCTCTTTTGTCCTTTCGCTGGTGGCTCCAATGTTGAAACGTCTTTGAACATGATCGCCCCCGCCTGTGGGTAATCCGGTGTGAGGAGATATAATCATATATGAAAAATACCCCACCTCCCTCCTATGATCCGACAACCTGGATTTCCTCGACCTGGACTTTGGTACATCAGGAACTTCCGCTAGAGAACTCTGAACTGTAACAATGGGTTGAATATCCGTTGCCTTCGCCGCCTGTTTCTTTCGTTTTTTCTTCGGGGGTTCCACAGTGCCTACTGGCTCTGGGGTAGCGGGTGACTCTGCAGATCCTGCCGGTGCAATGGGAGTAAAATTGGTAGCCCTCTTTGATACGCGCCGCACCGCAGGTTTGTCAAGAATTTCCACAGCGACGGTATGAGGCGACGCCTTGTGCTTTCTTGCAGAAGGGTGTGACGTCTTAATTCCTGTGGTAGAAGCTTGGGTAGTCCGAGAAACTTCAGGATGCACACTGCAATCGCCCGGCGCCGCTGGGCGAGTTGGTTGCCTGGAAGGGGATACTGTCGAGGTGGCGGTCGGCTTACTTACCGACGGCTGATCTCGAGGATTCCATGACAATCACCGTTGAGGGGCGTCTACAAGAATCGGGGTAAATTGACTCACGGGCATGACCGAGGGCTGTGGAGCAGAATCCTGAAATCTGTCCACTGTAACCTGGATGTCCATAGAGACAGATGATCTCAAAAGGACGCTAAATGCCCGAAAATCGTCATCTGACGATAAAAACAATCTCGAATGAGCGTGCTCCTAACCCCATCTGTCGTTTTTTTTTTTCAGAAACACATACCATCTTCAAGATCTAGGAGGATGTCAGAGCCCATCTGCTTGAGGTATACTTCTGTTTCCTGTCCCAGGCCAAGTTTTTGCCGAACGACATCCTTAACTTCGTTGAGGGAACGCTCTACGTGAAAAAGAGGGATGAGCGCGTCTTGCAGGCGGAGGAAAGAGGCGACATCACCGTTAAACAATCTGGCAAACGTTCTGTTTCCGGCGTGATAAACAACCCTGACGGGTAAACGCTCGGACGACCCACCACGCTCGGACATGGTGGCTCCCTGACAACCTACAACCCATGAAGACAGCTTCGCAATTGTCACTATTACGTAATATTACGAGCTGGACTACCAAAGTGACCACGGTTTGGGGCAATTCGATCCTCCCCCGCAACTTTGGGAAGCTCGTACCATCGTATACGAACAATTAAATGACGGATCTGGTGATACATCTTCGTATGCTGTGCTATCGAAGAGGAATGATGTATTGGGAGGACCGAGAATACGAATTCGTCAGACGATAGCCGATGTAGTACCAGTGGTGGCTGCAACGCTTACGACAAAACACTGTCTAGGGTGGCTCTATGAACCAGTTCATCACGAGGTTCAGCTTCGGATATAAAGACAAATGATCCACAGTAGAAAGATCAAATATCACAAGACAAGTAATATCCTACTCTCATCAACGCCGAAGATGTGAAACACACAAAGAAAGAATAAAGTCTGTGAGTGGCTCTCTGATTTAACGGCTTTTTGAGAGTCCATAGTCCGATGCAAGGGGAGAAGAGCTAGGGATCGAAAGCCTCGATCTCTGGAGGCGCCCCTAAAACTTCCGCGTCGTTATGATCGTTCACAACTCCTGGAGGGGTGTGAGTTTAACACTGAGTAGGACAGAATGGAGACGTACGATCATGTTAAGGTTTCCAGACAACAGACCTAGATCCCCCGAGTTTGTAAAGACAGAGGTCTGTGATAAAAACAGCACGCACGGTTCTCCAGGATGCAACCATCTGGAATATCAATCCGCTGGCCCTCGTTAGCAACAATAATGACAGTCCCCCTCAACGTGACATTCCTTCCAAAGTAGATATCTCCAGTGACGGTAAGGTGATCAAGTTCAATGATCCTGGGGATCTTCTTGAACCGTTTCTGGAATTGCTGGATCTTCTTGAAGTGGTCACCAAGCTTAATCACCGGAGTCGTCTCGAACATCCGACTTTCATTCAACACGAGTTGACCGTGTTGCAAAGAGTATATATCACTTTTGATGAGGAGCAAGTCGGAGCATGACTTGACAGGAAGGAAACGCGAGCGGGGAACATTAATACCGTGACCATTCTTGAAGTGTTTAATGGCGGCACCAGCAGCAGTCTCGAGCTACACTCCAGGTTCAGCGACGAACGCACGCTGACGGCTCGTCAGGTACATACCTGGATGACTGCCTGACCGTCATCGTTAATCTTGGGGTTGATGATAATTTCGAGTTCCAAGCCCTCAGTCACCATGATTCTCTTCAGGGCTGCAAGATAGTCAGTGAATATTAGATAGTTGAAATGTAGAACCCTCACCCTTGAGATTGATCCAGAGGTTGTTGGTGTTGAAGATCTTGAACTTGCGGACCGATTTGAAGTCCTCGACATGTTCTGACGGGACTTGTGCAATTTCAAGGAGACGGATAGAGCCGTCGTAATCGATGAGCGTCCCACCCTTGATATCGGCCTTGGTCTTGTCGGTGACCTCCATCAAGAACTCGGCGTCGGTATCAATCATGTGTTTCAATATCTTTTCGTCGACACTAAAGTCAATGGGTGAATGCAAACGAAGGAGAGTGAGTGTTGAGGAAACCCACACGGCACCCAAGTTATCAGAGTTGGACACGAAGATATACTCTTTGCCTTCAGCGAGAAGCTGGTCCAGCACACCGGAGTGGAAGAGTGCATTGTAAACGTCACCGTGACCAGGAGGGTACCAGTGCTTCTTGTCGTCATCTGCACGCTTTGGACAGGGAAGAAGAGTCTCCCCAAAGATGCGCGGGTACCGCGACTGGTTGAACGTCGTGATGCGGACCTGCTGGTTCGCATACTTTTTGATGATGCGAAGAGTGTCTTCGTGTGTATTGAACGAGGTCATGAGGATGAGAGGGACGTCGACGCGGCAGGAAGTATTGAGATGCTCGATCTGTCGAACGGTCAAGTCAAGGAAAGTCATGTCATCCTTGACCTCGAGGGCACTTTTTGCGCCAGTCATGCCTATAGGTTGGGAAGAATCAGGATTATCCAAGGTAACCTGTGAGAAGACTTGCCCATGGAGGTACCAAGACCACCGTTGACCTTGAGGACTGCAAGCTTGTTGAGGTTTGTTTGATCTTTAGGTGCACTCAACGTGTCGTAGAGGACGATCTGGTCCTCTGCAGGGGATTTGATGCGATCCCAGTCACTAAAGTCCGGTGCACCATGAGACACGAAAGCCGTGGAGCGCAAAGGAGATACGAACAGATCGACGCTCTTTGCACGCTCCGAGAGGTATCGAGTAAAGAGATAGAAGAACGCCTGCATCTCAGTGTCGAATGCCTGGCGATGCTCAGATCAGAACGTGGGGGAGAAGGGGAGAGTGAGACACACCCTCTTGGTGGTAAGGTCCTCGACAGTGCCGACGAGACGGCTGATCTCGTTGCGCATGGCCTTGGCGGCGACGCCGGTGGTGGCGGTCTTGAAGTCGATATGGCTGCTACCGCGAACGCGGGCATTGAAAGAATCGGTGCGGGGAGCTAGAGTCGCCATTGTGCTGGCAGGCCATGGGGTGAGGGACGATGGGGATGGGGAGGAGAGAGACATACGGAGACTTTGGTATATGGACGGGCTGCGTTGTGGTCGTAGAGAAGATTTGGGGATCAGAGGGGGACCGGATGAGGGTGCTCTTCGGTCTGTGGTGACGCTTAAGAAGTTCCAAGCTGAGATCGATGTGATAATGGAGGGTCGCGGACAAGTCCGAACTCAGGCCCTGTGCCTCCTCCGGGATAGCAAGGTCGCAAACAGATCTACGATGGGCCTGCCTGCTCGAATCTGAACAACGGTCGACGGTCGTTGCAGCGTGGCGAGCGGCGAGCGGCGAGGACGGAGCGGGTAGGGACGCAGGACGCCGGGGGGAGTGTCTCGGGCTGGGGAGGGCGAGCGGGTAACTGGGGCAACGTTGGGGGTGATGACCGTTCAGGTAGCTCGGCTGGCAGGACGAACGTGCTTGCATCAAATCGAGGGACACGTCTCTTGCCACGGATGAAGTCCCTGGGCTGGCTTGGAAGCCCGGGGGATGATAGCAACGCCCCCGTCCCGCGGTTTCGTCTGCTTTTATAACGACCACGCCCAACTTTCTGGCCTCCCTGTACATATCGGGCGTTCCTGCCGTCCACACTGCCACGACAGCGGGTCAGTTCGTCTCAGGATTTGCTCGGTACGTTTCCAGTCTGCACGGGTGGTGCCTGCACCGTATTCAAGCACCCCTCGACGCTTCTCTCCTTCCCGCACGAGTGTGCCTCCACCCGAGCCCCTCCGGTCCCCGCCTTCTTCCTGTTTCCCTGTAAGCGTGCACCCACCCGAGACACGCACCCCTAATATGCCACGCCCTCCTTAACCAAACGGCACCATATGCTGTCGAGCCGACGCGTTCCTTGCGGACTGAGTCGTAATTGTCTAGTGCCGAATCCCCTGGCGGGCCCCGCTGGGATCCCACAGCGACGCACTTGGCAGTCGTGTCGAGCTTCTACTGCGTGGAGGCAACGAGGCCGGATGAGGGTGGGTGCCTCCCCATTGCCATTATCAAGGCCCGGACGCATTCCCCACCCACCCGTACGCCACTATCTTCGTCCTTGTGAGATAGCTATTCCCGAGGACGATTCACGCGGTGCTCTTCATCTTGCCATGCACATGAAGGGTTCCGTCGACGTTGTTCATCATCCGCATCCATCAATGCCGTCCGTTCAGGCGCACCATCACTCTCCCATTACGAACCCGACACCGTTTTGTTCCCGGTCTCGAAACGAACCAGGTGGTCGAATCGTCGAGTGGCCGGAGATACCCAACCATCCGATCTCCTGTTGCCGTTCGGGTGCATCCGGTGAGGAGTGCCTCCCATAAGTTTTCCAGGTCCTCGTACTCCGCACGTACTGTCTCCACGCTGACTATCGGCGTGCGTGATGCAGGCAACACCTCTTTCGTGATACTAGAGTGTTGGTTTGCAGGAACGTCGTCTGCACAGGCAGCTGCATTGTCTTGCCACGGCGTCTGAAGCCTCCCCTGGTTCTCACACGGATGCTCTCCCCCGTGTGCCTGCACACTCCCCGCCAGGAACCAGTGCGACGTGTGATGCCGGGTAGCGCTTCACGTAACAAGGGTTTATCCGTGCGTCGATCGCGATGTCGTTTTACTTTTTCAATCCTTGCCTTGAACTCAAAGAAATGGTCGTTGGAAAATCACTATCTGCTAGGTAGGGTTTGGTTTGGTTGACAGTTGGGTCCCATGGACTATACATCTCTTCCATCCCTTTGGCGGCATCCCACCAACAGAACAGGAACCATACAGCATACGCGTTCCACGCACTTAACATGCCAAGACAATTACGGGTTGCCTAGACGGCAGTCATGGATCAGCACTGACACAGGGACCCGGCTGCAGGTTCCTCGTCTCATACATGCGACGAGGTGACTGCAAGTAAGTATGATATCGTAATGATGTAGCGAAGGTAGACCAGGCGAGAGAGATGTCCGTATGGGAGAGCGAATGAAAGCAGAGTAGTCGCATCATTTCCCTCGAGGTTGTCCACGGTGCTTGCAAGTAGTTCCCTGAAGCGTTATCCGATGCACTTGTCCCCGGTGCTACCACTGCGTGACCCAAAACGACGTCGCTAAAAGCACAAGAACAGGTGGCCACGCCACCAATCCCATGTCCTGTAGCAATCCGACAAGTACCCCCACGTTGCGCTGGGATATTCGGTGGTCAGCCCTTGAGCGCCGGTTTTTAAACAGGTTTGGAAGCGTGATGCGGCGCCGATTGCCACCGAACGTAAATGTCCATGTCCACAGTGATAAGTAAGGACGACTGCGTACGGACACGGAGTATTCTCGTGCTCCATTTGCGGAGAGAGGAAGGAAGCCATCGACATGGGCGTGCAACAAGTTGCCCCGAAATGACCCATGTTGCGACTCAGCGGCGTCTTGACGACCGTACTTCTTGCTCCACGTTTGATAACTGGTGCCCCCGTTTACACGTCTGATGTTGAACGCAAGCAGGACGACAAAGGATAGCAATGCGAGTGGAATGTAGATGTAAAAGTATATTCCCAACTGGTCTGGCACTAAGCAAGGGGCGTGCAAAGGGGGGGAAACTGGGATTTGTGTGATGTAATCTGGGGAGGGTACTGTTGAAATTAGCGAGAGTAGCTGGAAGCCTGGCCGACGGACTCCCATGGCCATCGAGATCGACTTGACCGTCACCTCCTGAATCTTTTCATCAGACCAGGTAGTGCCGTGCTCGTATTCACAATAGTCATGGTCATCACCACTGTTGCACAGTCAGAGCTACGTTCCGTGAATGCGTGCCGACAAACCTCAGTATGAGAGATGGCTTGAGGGTCCGGAGTAAGAATTCCGTTGCCGGATCTGAGAGCGTATTTTGGTAACCGAATCCATATCCCTGCCGTATCGACCCCTTTTCACGCAAGGGACCACAGAACACATCGAAAGGACGAGCGAGAGGGATATGTGTAAACAAGACAACAGGGCCCAGAGCAGCAACCGATGCAGTCTGCTTCACGAACTCTATGGGACCGTGTGAAATGGAAGGCCAGCTGTCGAATGTGTGTCCACGTTCAGCACGTAATACATCTTCTTCGACGAGGGCGGAGGCATCGATGAACACGAGAGTATGGTTCCCGATGGCACGACGATAGTTCCGAGGACCAAAATGAGAGGTGTAGCGCTGATCGGCTTCCAGAGAGAACGGGGGCAAATTGCCAAGGCTGGAAGAACAATTGCGTAAGGTGCTACATGGACTGAGACTAGAGAGTAGACAGACCCTACATCATGATTGCCTGGCAAATAATACACTGGAGTTGGTGAATCGCCCATGTTAAAGATACTTTGATATCGCATAAAATAGGTTTCATATCTGGAGAGAAATCGGTCTTAATTTGTGCATGAAGGGACGCCTTGAGGCGAGCACTGTCAATATACGTACTCATCCATCGACATGAATAAACGCCCGCTATCCATCATGTCACCTGGATACTCTTTAATATGTGCGACACAAGCCGCTGAATCGTCCGAACACACCTAGCACCACTACAGCATTGGGCCGGAGACGATGGAATGCAGAATTCCAGCTCTTGCGAAGGTTGAGGTCAACGACAAATTGACTTAGTGCGGATAAGAGCAGCCCGCGACCAGGATAGGAACGATGGTCGATTATCTGTGGATCCGCGACAACAAGTATCCGTACGAGACGCGAATCAGGGTTATGAGGCTAGGTGAAAGCAACCCGCTCAGTGGCATGACGCGAGCACAAGACCGAACACGCACACACCTGCCGTGTATCTGGCCAGCGGCAGTCGTAGAGGGCAAAGCGGAACGCACCAAGCTCAGACCAAACGACCGCAAGAATCCATATGGCACGGAGGCCATTGCGGAGCAGATGGTGGTCTACGCTAGAGCGCATTGGCCAGAGGAAAAAAGACACAGTCGTCTGTGTGCGCGGGCTCGGCTGAAGCCGACCATCCGAAATAGGGGAGTGCGACCCTGCAGACCGACACGTAGAGCGCAAGCTGGCTACGGGTTCTGGGCTATACAGGCCAAGACGTACTACTCGTAGGTTTGGCTTCCCTTCTCCATCTGTCCAGACCACAGCTATTTAAAAACAGTACGTATGCTGCCGGAACGCTTGCTAAGTTTCCCTCAGCTGAGTCGCCATCAAAATGGGACGAGAAGGATTCAGAAAATGGGCTATTCGTTTTTGTGCCAAGTCTCTGAAACCTTGGGGACATCCGGGTCTGTATGTCATTCCAGACGTCTCGCGTATACAGACGGAGTTGTGCTCCCGATCTGTGTTGTTGATTTCTTTCGCGAGTGCCGTCAACAACTTTGGCCCATATAAATTTTAAGGCGGTCTCAATTGTCAATCGGTTCGCTTCTTTCCTCTCTCTGCGTCAAAATGACCATCTCGCCCAGCGACGACCAGACCCCATTGCTCTCCACTGCTGGAGACCAGAGCGAGTCCAAGATACCCACACCCTTGCCCAAGCTTCAGATCGGTATTCTCCTGCTCTCCATCTTGGTAGAACCCATCGCCTCGCAATGTATATATCCATTCATCAACCAGGCATGCCCGTGTTGCTGTGCTTAGATTTCA
The DNA here is from genome assembly GCA_038088935.1 of Pulveroboletus aff. viridisquamosus. NCBI lineage: Eukaryota > Fungi > Basidiomycota > Agaricomycetes > Boletales > Boletaceae > Pulveroboletus > Pulveroboletus aff. viridisquamosus. The sequence goes on from JBBPJW010000193.1 coordinate 42,893, forward strand.
GGGCTCATTGTCTACTTGATCCAGCTTATTCGAGAGATCGATGTCACAGGCGGCGACGAAACACAAGTCGGTGAGTATTCCTCGCGTTTGCATTGCCAATTCACCTACTAGATGCTTGCTGTTAGGTTACTATGCAGGGATGATTGTACGTAAAGATAGCGACAGTCTGTTCACGCGCTGATGTCCCACTTAAGGAGTCGCTCTTCTTTGTCACACAGGCCGCGACAGTCCTCCAATGGAGTCGAGCGTCGGACCGTATTGGTCGTAAGCCCGTGCTTCTATTAGGTGTATTTGGTCTTTCCATGTCAATGTTCTGCTTTGGACTATCGCGTACGTTTACCGGGTTGGTGTTAAGGTATGCCTTCTTGGTCCATTCTCACATCCACTTTTCACAACTCCTGCTCGCTGGCTCAGCCGTTGTATCACCGGTGCTCTGAATGGCAACGTTGGTGTTATGAAGAGTATGCTAGGGGAACTGACGGATTCCACGAACATGGCCCAGGGGTTTGCCTTGTTGCCCATAGCTTGGTCACTGGGTATGACTCTTGGGTGAGTGCGATCACTAGGCGTTTGCTACATATATTTGGGTTGACTCTTTCCAGTCCAGTCATTGGAGGGACGCTTGCACGGCCGCATGATAACTTTCCTCGGATATTCAGCTCTCCATTCTGGGAGCAGTTTCCGTACTTTTTGCCATGTGGTGTCGCTGCTGGTTTCTCCCTGTTGACATTTGTGACTGTTCTTCTTTTTCTCAAGGAAGTGAGTGGTCTAGGCGTGCTGATACCGTAGATTCCTGCTGACACGACCACCTAGTCCCTCCCTCGTAGTGTCGCTCCAGAGAAAAATGACTCTTCCGTTGATAGAGAGGCTAGCAGCCATCAGGCCAACTGTGCTACGATTGATCAGCAACATGAATTTACCTCGCCACCTTCGGATGCGCCGTTGCCTCTTTTGAAACTTCTCAGCGCGCGAAGGGTGCTACGCATAGCAAACTATGGAGTGCTTGCCATCCTCGACATAGCATTGTACTCACTCCAACCTCTTTTCTACTCCACACCGATTGAGTTCGGGGGCTTAGGATTCACTCCCATGATGATTGGACTTTGGATGGCCTGCTTTGGCATTTGTAATGGCCTTTTCCAGGCGTTCTACTTTGCCCCACTCATAAATAGACTAGGTCCCAAAAAATTATTACGCATAGGTCACTTTAGTTTCATCCCGCTTTTTACTCTCTTCCCTATCATAAATTGGGTTGGTCGGTGGTGTGGAATCACCTGGGCTGTCTGGTTTATGCTTATCTGTCACCTTGTACTGGCAATTGCCGTGGACATGTCCTTCGGTACGTCATGTCCAGCTGCCTTTTCCCAAAAAAAAACTAATAGTGTGAATTTAGGGTGCATTTTAATGTACATCACGGCAGCCTCTCCGAACAGACGATGTCTTGGCGCGATTAATGGTGTTGCACAGACCACTGCATCTATTGTTCGTGCCATTGGGCCTGCGGCAGCGACGTCGATGTTTGCGTATTCGATCCAAAACAATTTCTTCTGTGGGTATGGAGTTTACATTGTCCTCGTGCTTGCAACGGTTGCAACCATGCCGTTGAGTGCTATGTTGCCAGGGAATGTGGAAGAAAGCTGCTGATAGGATGAAGGTTGCTGGTGGTTGACAAAAAGTCAAGGAAAGGTCATGAGTGAGACTGGGGGATACCAGAGCAGTATTGTGTTCCCTGACTTATTGTGGTGTTACACAGGAAGGAACTAGTGTACACTACTATTATACTCGTTATGACTTTGGCATGTATACTGCCTTGCATGTAGTTACGATTTTATCAATGTCACATTGTTTTTGAGATCTATGCATGTCTAGCCATTTTTGAGATATAAGAAAATATTCTTTAAAATTCAGGTGGCTATGGAAACTCTGAGCATGCAAAGTGTATATACACAAAACTGGTGCAATATTTAGCTATTTTGTAGTATTGGGAATATAGAACATGAGGGCATGGGAATCTCACATATGGTAACTTCAAAAACTGGCCTGATGTTATGGCTCAAACCCAAAAAGACAGGGAAATACTTTAAGAGGTGCCTACATCAAAGAGAAGCTAATTCAAGGAAGAAAACAAGTACTTCAGACTAAAGAATCTAGTCTGTGCCCTTGTCCCTTATATATTGCTAACTCATGAGATATATATGAGGCAGCTAACATAATAGTAAGTAAGGAATTAGAGCATAATGTAAAGAGCTCTGACAAAAGTAAACCTAATTCTAATAAGGTGAAATAATCTAAAAAGGGCTAAAGTGAAGCTAAATGGTGTTAGTTTGTAACACCTAATAATCAACTCTAACATGGTATGCAATGTGCATTGCAGTTAAATGGGGAAATTACACTTCACCTTAGTAGATTGGAGATGAAGCAAAAATGCTGAGACCTGCTAAGGCAAAGAACAAAGGATTGTCTGCCAACAATATGTTGCAAACATGATGGATTCACCAAGACTCAAGGTATAAGGCAAGGTAGCAAGGTAAGAGGTAGCATAAGAAACAGGAGTAATGAAGTACACTACTTTATAGTACAGGTAACAAGATTAGAACACAGTTGAATGAGTTAAAGCAATGACAAAGTAATAAGTAAGTAATTTGTGTGTAAATGAATGGAATATAATGGAAGTGGACTATATGTAATAGCTGCTAAGTAAAAGAATGTTCTGGAATAAAAGATGTCTGAAGGTTTCAGAGTATAACAAGAAAGCACATCATATGCACAAGGTCTGAAGCTAAAATGAGCAAAAGGGAAAAAAGAAAAAGAAGTTATAACATTATTTATTTAATATGATCCAGTTGAATCCAAAGGAAGCCAAATTATAGGCTATATGTGGCAAAGTTGTGGGAGCATGCTGATAGAAGTCACATAATAAATGTAAGAGGCCATGGGAGAAACTGCAGGAAGAACATAAGAAGTAGAAGAATAAGATTTGTTGTTAAGGTAGAGATTAATAAAGTGGTATATATTATGGTTCTCAAAAACCTTCAGCCAATCCCTTGGCCAACTTCCATGGGCAATTCTAGAAGCCCATGCTTCAGGTTTGATTTTCCCTTTCTTTTATTCTTGATTATCTTTAGTTTTGAAGCTTATTCTATTATTGCTACTTTGTATTGGTTTGTGTACTGTAGTTATAATAGGGCATCTGGATATCTCAAGTCCTTTAGACTTGAGCACTTGTGACATATGGCTTTCTTGGCTATTTAGAGTGATTTCCCTAGTTTCCAACACTTCTGAGTTCTTCTTTTCACTTGTCTAGCCCAGTTTAGAGGTTAAAAGTATGTTTCTCACTTGTTACTTTCTTATTGCTTTTATTAGCCATTAAGATCATAATAATGTGAAGGAGGCAGATAAAGTGGTGGGCTTTGTGGGAGGGGTGTGAGTGCAGGTGGCAGAGAACTCATGTTCAAATCTATTGATATCAGAAAGAAATTCATCAAATTCCAGTTGATATGTAAGGTTATCTAAAATAAAAGACATCTGCCAGTGGATAATATTGAAGATAATGTAGACTGCATTGGAATTAACCTTAGTGATATAACTGTTATAACCTTGATGAATGTTGAATAGCCAGAGATAGAAACAAGGGAGGAACTGAAACCATCTAAAACCAGGCTGGAAAAGTAAGGGAGACTCAGATGGTTATCTCACAGACTTCAGGAAGCTAACTTAAAAGAACACCATATTAAGGAAGGTGGATATCACAAGTGCTCAAGTCTAAAGACTTGAGACACCTGGAAATGCTATTATAACTATGGTATACAAATCACAACAACCATGGTAAGATAAACAACAATAGTAGAAGTAGCAAGGATAAAAGTGTAAAAACTGTAACAATAACAGAGAAGAGTAGAGGTGAGATAAACATACTTTACCTGGTAAGACAGGGAGTAGAGGGTTCAAAGGGGCAAGTTTATGTTTAGATAGGAGCTGATAGACAGAAAGAAAAGTGAGTTGAAAATAAACAAGTGGGCTAGAGTAAAGTATTTCTATTATAATTTCTCATTTCTTTTTCTTTCTTGTCTTAGCTTTAGATTTTGCATATATCATGCACTTTCTCACTTCATTCAGGAACCTTCTGACTTCTTTCATTTCTAAAATTTATCTTTGACTTAGTAGATATTACTGTTAAAATCTTGCAACTGTTAAAACCTCATAACTAGTCAAGTCTGAATATACTATTAAGGCTTGCAAATGGTTAAGCTTGAATAAACTATCAAAACTTGACAAATGTCTATTCAGACTTGACTAATATAGCTCTGGTAACTTCTGGATGAATTCTGAAAGTTCTAAAGTAATTGCAAGAGGGAATTGGCTTTGCTTTATATGATATGTCCTTACATATCTTTTAGAATTTCAAATTTACAGGATAGTTAAAGATGCAATAAAGAGCCTGCTCAGGGCTCAAGAAGAGTAAAGAAAAGAATGAAGGATATTCAATTCAGTTATAATAAGTGGAACCACCAAGATTTGGCTAAAGTGGCCAAACAGCTGGAGTATCAGAAGGTAACTGTTGCAAACCATGCAACGACCACTTTCAACTTCACGTGATCGTGGGAATCCCTTTCCTCTTCAGGCTAAACCCTAGCTTAGGACCAAGGCATATACTATACGAGTTCCTATAAGGTTAGTGACACGAGGCCCATCTTAGATCTCCCCTGATCTCAGATCAGATCTGATCTCCGTGGATCTGACGGATCTACGATTGGATCTCATCTGTGGCAGAGATCCCCGTCCTCATTGTCACCTCACCTCTTACCTTCCATTCCCCCACTTCATTAATATCCGATCCATGCTTTCTCCTTACGATATACGCGAGGCTGCACTAGTTACGC
>JBBPJW010000194.1:0-47732 GCA_038088935.1 Pulveroboletus aff. viridisquamosus
ACTGGTTTTCCAGTCTAGAGCACTTGTTTACTTGTTTACCTTGTTTCCTAGTGCCTTCTCTAGGCTGCCATTCTTTTGTTCCCCCAGTATTGGGCACCCCCCAAGGTGGTTTCCTCTTGCTGTTGGTATAGATCCATAACACCATGCACAAAATAATTGACACAATTATATAAAAATGGTCAGTGTATGTCTCAAAGAAATGCAAGTATCAAGTAAAAAAAAAGTGAATTTTAACACAATGGATTTGTTATATGCTTAGCAGAATACTGATGGCCTTGTCATGTAACTGTGAGACTTGCATGCCAAAACAAGGTTAATCCTAGGCAAAGGTTTAATTATTTATATTAGAGTATTTCCTGATACATGGTAATAGTCATGTAATGTGGCAGATCTTAGATGAAATTGAGATCTGATGCTAATGATATCTAATCTTAAGGATCTAAATTAGGATTGATCTATGGCAGAGATCCAGATAAGATCTTTTTGGCCTTATGATGGCCATGCCATATTTATATCTGCTAACCCTATATTTTCTCTTTCATTTTCCCATATTCTCATAATGTGGTTCTCTTCTACTTCCCTTGATTCACAAGGCCACTACCTTACTCTTACCCTATGCCCCATGTAATGCAGGTGACTACCTACCCTAGCCTTGAAACTTAAACTCCTTGGTAAATGCTTCTATTCTTAAGCTATAAGCAGGGCTTTTATGCTAGTGGCCTCTAACTAAGCTGCTGAAAAGAAAAAATCTATTATGGTCCTATATAAAGCTAAGCTTAGCAATTAGAAAAGTCAAACCAGAAGAGTGCTCAATGGAATCCCATTTTGAAATGGCAAAGAGATCTAGTGGACCTCTTATATAATTCCACAGGTTAGACAATCTTAAAGAACAAGAGAGCAAGACTGGGAAAAACCCAGCTCACACTCCCTGCCTTATATATTGCCAGAGTCCATACACAGACCAAGTATAGGGAGCCTACCCCAATGTCTACTATCTATGAATATCAATAGCAGTAAGGTCTATATTAAATAAGAAGGGGGAAAGCATGGAGCAGGAATAAGGAGTAAGGCAGTGGCCTCATGGATTAAGGGATAAGAATGAAAGAGAAACCACATTATGAGAATATGGGAGAATAGAAGAATACACAGGATAGTGAATAGAATGTGGCATGACTACTGCAAGGTCAAAAAAATCCATTAGATCTTTGTTACAGATACAGATCCTAATCTAAATCTGAAGATTAGATGTCATCAGGAACTATACCTGGATTTTATTTGAGATCTGCCACATTACATAATCAACATCTGTTCAGGAAATTTGTTATGCACCACAAGAATTGAAGTGCCACAGGCTCTTAGGAAAGGTAAAGAATCAAGAAGTGTTCTTGAGTTAACATGAGTAAAATACAAGTGCTTAAGACTGGGAGTCTTGAGACATTACTTCTACAGTATTTATACTAAGATAACCCATGCATGGACCAAGACCCTGATGGGAATATTCCCATCATGAGGCATGGGGATCAAAAGGAAGAGAAGCATGCTTGAAAACCATCAAGGATCCAGCTTTTGAAATGGAAAAGAAGCAGCAGAAATAAAAGAGAAGTCCCAAGGCATTAGGTATGAGGCTAACTCTATGCCCTGGATCATGTGATCCCTCATGTGCCTATGATAGGATAAAGATTAGATAACCATGTGTTGAAGATAAGATAAGATCATGTGATCAGAAAAAGAAAAAAAACATGTCATAACAAAATTACTCTAATATAAAGAACTTAGCCTAGGGTTAGCCTTGATTAGGCTACTTATTCACATAATCACATGCTCCTGGTTACATTACTATGCAACCATTTGCATCACATGCTCTGAAGTTCCCACAGTCATGTGCTAGAGACTATTATATTTGCTAAATATATAATACCATGCTTTTTTATTTATCAGCTCTGCATGCTTACTACTATTGATTCATAGATAGTAGTTACCATTCCTGTACTTGGTCTATGTACATCTGTAGTGAATATAAGGGGTAGGAAGAAACTTAAAGTTTTCCCAGTCTTGACCTCTTGTTATAACTCCCCTTTTCTTATTCTTCTTTCTTTAGTGCACTAGAATTAGTGGCTTTTTAGCTAAAAACCCCATTTTCCTTGTCTTGACTTCAAGCCTAGTTAGAAACCACTAGCACAAAAGCCCTCTTGTTGGTTTAGTAAGCTGTCACATGCTAGTCTGTATCATATAGAGAAGTACCAGAAAGATACATAATAAAATTGATCTGCATTATTACTTGTCATCATACATAGTATAGCATGTTAAAACTAAAAAAAAGGGGCAATAAGGCCCACTACATAATGTTAACTAGAGTAAAGTAAAGTAAAAACAAAACTCACCTTAGTCAAGATTCAAGGAGATATAAAATAACTGACAAGCAAAAGAAATGAAAGTCTAACTTGTAAAACTATAAAACTGCAGGGTACTTGTAATTACTAAGTATCCTAAGGTTGAGTAGCAATTAGCTTATGTAATGGTAGAACATAGGTATTCAAATTCCAACTGTTGAAAAGTGATGTTGTACATAGATTAAATATTATGTACCTTCCTGATGTCTTTTATACACAATGCAGACCAGCATGTAATAGCTTACAATAAACAAGAGGGCTTTTGGCTGGTGGCCTCTAACTAGGTAAATGAGAGTGAGAGTAAGTTTAGTAATAACTCACAACCAAGAGAAAAGAAAAGAAGTAAGGGCCTTTCTGTAATCACTGTATAGCAACTAGTGCAAGAAGAGAGTAAAGATATTGAATATTATAAAAGATCAAGACTGGGAAAATCCCAAGTCTCTTTCTACCTGTATATATATTCAGCAGAAGGTATATAGCCTCAGTACAGGATAACTAACTACTATCTATGGCCATCAATAGTAGTAAGTATGCATACTGATAAATATGGAAGCATGGGGCATAGAGTAGGGAGTGAGGCAGTGGCCTCACAGATCAAGGGAAATAGAAGAGAACCATACCATGAGGATATGGGAAAATGGAAGGAAAGATAAGGGAAAATGGTAATAAATGAGATGCAGTAACCATAAGGCTAAGGAAATCCAATCTGGATCTCTGCCACAGATCAGATATCATCAGAGTAAGATCTAGATCTCATCTAGAGATCTATTATATCACATGACTCTTATTTAACATTAGGGAATATTCTGATATAAATCAAATCCATGTCTAGGGTTAATCTTGTTTTGGCATGCAAGTCTCACAGTTGTTATGTGCTTAGCAAATACTAACAGTTTACTTATATGACCATGAGACTCACCTGCCTTACAAGGATAAACCCTAGGCTTAGGTTTGATTTATTATATTAGAGTATCCCTCACTTATGGGTTAGTCACATGATATGGCTGGATCTCAGATGAGATCTTAGATTGATACCAATAACATCTGATCTAATGAATCTAGATTAGGATTGTATCTGTGGCAGAGATCTAGATAGATCTCCTTGGCCTTATGGTTGCCATGCCTTTATCATATCTGTTGACCCTAAGCATCTCTTTTATTCTCCCACATTCTCATGGTATGATTCTCTTCTATTTCCCTTGATTCACAAGGCCACTGTCTTACTCCTGACTTACACCCTATGCCCTATTCCTATATATAGAAGATATGAGAGATAACTGCTATTGGTTTACATAGATAGTAGATTACTCATCCTGTATAGTGTTGCAAACCATGCAATGACCACTTTCACTCTCACGTGATCGTGGGAATCCCATCCCTATTCAGGCTAAACCCTAGCTTAGAACTAAGCATATCTTATACGAGTACTCATAAGGTTAGTGACCACGAGGCACATCTAGGATCTTCCCTAGATCTTCCCTGGATCTTCCCCGATCCCGATCTGATCTATCTATGTGGATCTGACAGATCTGCCGATGGATCTCATCTGTGGATAGAGATCCCCATCCTTGCTGTGTCCTGACCCCTTACCTTTCATTCCCCCACTTCATTCATATATGATACATGCATTTCCCTTATGGCCTACACAAGGCTGCTCCCTTTACGCCAGAGGCTAGCTTACTGTACAACTTCAGGGTAGACACAGATGTACCTGGTCCATGCTCGCCCTAGAGTAGTATATAAAAGCTGGCTCTTAGTGGTAAAGTCCTCCAGACTTTATCACTTCATAGCATCAGCAGTTTAGGCTTACAAGGTTAAGCTCTTCTTAGGAAACCAGGCCCTTCAGCAGCACAGGATCTAGGCAGTCTCGAGCTCATGTCTCTTCCGAGTCCTCTTCGTCCTCATCTTCTAGAGTCGTCCTCAGTTGCTCCTCTTCAGAGCCACCACTAGGGTTAACTTCAGTGTCACTCCTCCTCCAACATAGTCTAGGTGTAGCCTCTGGTTTCCAGAGTCGTAACATATAGAGGCTATGCCTTCTGACAATATATATACAGGATAGGCAAGATCTGGAGTTTCTCCAGTCTTGATTATCTTGTATTATATGCTCATTTCTTCTACTTGGGCACTGCATTGTGGTGTTAACCTGAGTTACTCCTTATCCTTACTCCTTATGGCCTGAGCACTAGTTGCTGGTGTTAACCTGGATTTCTCTCTCAAGACTCACAAGCCTAGTTTAGGGCCACTAGTGCAAAAGCCCTCTTGTTATTGTTAATTGCCTGTCACTCACTGGTGTTTGCATAGTATTTGAACTGCACTCTTGGGGTGCTTAACAACAGTCATGTGACAAGACTGTCAGTATTCTGCTAAGCACATAACATTAAGTAAACTATGAGAACTTTAGTAGATGTCAAGCTACTATATTAGAATAACTGCCTATGAGAACTATGGTAGATTAGTATAGCAGAAATGCCTATAAAAATAGGGCTTAACCTCAGTAGATGTAAGCAACTGAGGAACATATGCTCTAAGCTCTATGTAGCTTTAACCATAAATAGAAGTCTAATGCATGCCGGTCAAAATTACATCAGTGGTTGTAGCTAATAACACTCATAATGATTATCTACCCTTTCATAAGCCATGTAACCGCCAAAGGAGGGATGGCCACCTCGTCCCATAGTGGCGTAGTGTCAGAATTGTTAGGTTACCTACGCTTTACTGATTACATAAGCTAGTTGCTTCATCGCATTGGATCACTAGTTATCTTAGGATACCTAGTGATTACAAGTATCCTGCAGTCCAACACATAGTATGGGTCATTTCCAACATAATCCATTAGATCTGGATGTTTGATGAGCCTCAGTTCACTGACACGAGCACATACGACTAGCTATCTTCCAACCGTAGTCCATCGATCCATTGCCAGTTTTAACATGTTCACATATATCTGAGTGAAAAGTCCATCCCAATGTTCCGTATCCTGCTTCCTAGCTGATGACAACAACTAGACAAAATATGACTAAGACAAAATACGACTAACATCTCACGCACGAGCAATGTATGTCAAACATCTGAATTCTTAATCGCAGGTTGCTGGAAGTCATGGTGGTTGTCTTGGACTGAGTATTTGGGCCTAGGTTGCATACAACACGTTGGGACCTGCTGAATTATGGGTTTACTCAGCAGTTCTGTTAAGGACATAGTTATGGCGAAGGCCAAACGACTTATCCATGCTCACATAAGTCGGGTCATTAGCTTGGGTGCATGCCATTCAATGTGCACACCCAGGAGTTCTGTAATATCCCATGAAATGGCTCGGAAGTGAATGATTGTAGTTTCTCAGTCTATAAACTCATGACAACTCCCACTAATATAGGCAAGTCAGTGGAAAGAATACAATCAAACTGTGGGAACAAGGGAGAAAAACAGGCTAACAAGAACGGAGAAGCTCAACTGTCAGGAATCGACATGCCTTCGGTCATATTCTTGGGGGGATTTGCTACACCATCGTACCACAGATGACACACAGAGCTTGCGAATAATAGGTGGAACATTGGTCTATAGCTAGACCTCTTCACTGTCTTTAACGGTCTACTTCGAGGGATGTATAACATCAGCGAGGACTTCAACCCAACTCATTGGATCCGGTACTGGCTTAATAAAGCCCGCACCTGCCTTGTGATAGGGTAAAGGTAATGTGCAGTGATTCCTCACACAATCTAACGGATCACATACTATCGTCAATAACACATTGAGAAGGGTTGATACAAGAACCTGCCACAAAGAGATACTCATAACGACACTTGATAAATGGCACCGTAGTGGCTTCAAATCTGTTAAAGATGACACAGAAACATTGTCAGGGTAACTGATGCTTCCTTGACGGAACAGAACCCTCGTGCTGACACTAGCCGCAAGGGCAAGTGAGGTAACTGGAGAGCTGAAAGAACAGTGCACAAGCTTCCAAAAATGATTATGACGAAATGGGGCTCATCCCATATTTTGAGTATGTAACCACAGATAATAGGAAACGAGACAAAGGTACCCACAAAAGAATACAAGGACAGTGTGGAAGCTCCCGCCGAGCGTCACGTGAAGCGGGCTATTCCGAATCGATTACATAATCACCCATTCCCTGAGTCCATCCGACCTACGTCCACCTCCATCGCCCTTTTCTAATCTCGTACTCCTCCTCTGAGTACAGCGTCACCTCCCCGTCGTGTTGTGCCAATTTAATTCTCTTTATGAAATTCTATTCATTTGTTGGGGCCGCACTGCAATTTCTGGCAGTCCTAACGGAAAATGGACTCGCCCTTCTGTTCGTTCTTAAAGCGCCCACTCCAACAGGTTCATTCAACCGTCCCCCTCCCGAGACGTTCCAAGAATTTCTATTTTGTGCTGGTCAACGATTCGACGGTTTAATTCACCGTCATTTAAGAATAAAAGGTTGCCACGCTTGAAATCGATCCATTTGTAGAATGGTGCCTTTGTATGCGATGAGGTTAGGTGCACGGGGTCACAGTCAAATTTGTGTGTCGTTCATCTGGGATACTGGAACCAACCATAGGAAAGATAGGGATAGGCTGGGAGCAGAAGGGTTGAACCAAGGTAAAGGGTAGGTACGACATGTTGGTATTTCTGTCTGTCGTCGCCCTTGATGGAACACAACACCTTGGAAATTAGCATTGGTATCCATTTTAAAATCGATGCACTTATGCTGTGTTTTGAGCTAAGTACTTATGCACAGACAAATCACCCCCCTTAATGCAGTGTCTTTCATTTGCAGGCGTGTTTCATTCCCTTATTTACATCAATCAATTCCACAGGAACGGCGTCGAGAAGAGCCGCGGTTCGCGAACATGTGGATAAGGGAAGGAATAGGGTAGGATTGCTCAAGGGAGTGCAAGTTGGGCGAGTATGCTGTGCACACGTAAGGTCACTGTTTCAACAGTCTATTGTCCTGACTTGGGTCGATTTCTAGGTCGAGACTACTACATGATGTTCTGGTTTTAATAATCACCTGGGCCAAGGGTTTGACCGAGACGCATGCACAGACATCTGCATGTAACACCATAATTTCGAGAGAGAGATGCATGTGCCTGGTAGGTGCTATGGCCGTGCCCATGTAGGTACTACCTCATGACACAGATCTCATGGCCAGGGACAATCATGGTTCCCTTCGTCACTTTTGCAGTTCTTCACCTAGATTAGCTGATGTTTGTGGGGGGGCACTGCTAACTTGTAATGTTGCTCCTTGATCTGGTCTGAAATGGTCTCTCAACATAATTTCGGGTCGGGTGCGGTTTAGCAGGATTCTAGCTAAACAAATGAGCAAATGTCGGCCAACTCAGTCAGAGCCACTCCAGGGCTTGGCGCCAGAGTTCTATAACAAATATGCCATCTCCATCTCATATCATCACCCATATGCTAGGCTATGTCAAATGGCAATGCTAGACATTCATGCCTTAATCAGTGTTCAGAGCGACCCATATAAGAAGGTGGAAGATACTACTCAACTCTAAACCTTCCTCTCCTTAACCCTCAATCTTTATTTTGGACCTATCAGAATTCTGTATTTCTATTACGTGCACTATGTCTCTTGACTTGCAGTCCACCTTGGAATATCTCCAGATGAATAATTGTGTATCCGGTATGGTCACTGCTACCTCTGGTAAATTACTAATCTTACGTAAACAGTTGCTATTGTCACAGCCGTCACATATGATTATTGTGAGCATGTACACTATCCTTGTTGTAAAGTGACCATTATAACACTGTCACCGCAGTTTTGACCTTCTCGAGAGAAGTATGCTGATTCACTCCCTGTATCTTATTTATTCGCTGAAAAGGCTCAAGGTAGATTATATTTGGGTAGGAATTTATGGTTATTGAACAAGCATTCGGCCACTAACAGTCCCATAACAGTGCAGCCCCTGGACCCGGATCTCCACAATGTTTGTCCTGGTGTGTAAGAAGATGCGAGTGATAGCTTATTTTTTGAGTTCAAATTTCACATTCCTACAGGTCCGCTATCTTGGACTTTCTTGGGCCATGTAAATCTATTTTTGCCTTGATATTTGAAAAACTACAGGCTAATAGTAATCATACCTCAAGGGTTGGCGGACTCTGTATGTTCATAAGTTTAAACAAAAGGTTTTAATTGAGCTGATCCCACATTGCAGATGGCAGTGCATTTGTTCCTGGACCTGTCAGAGTAAATACTGTATCGATAATAGTTGCATAGATGTAAGCAGATGATCATTGTCCTCTCTGACATCAGTACAAGGCATGGATATTTCAAGGTACTGTGATATACCTATTAGCTGCCTGGGAGTCCGTGATATTCTATAACACAGCGGATTGTGAGTTGCTGTACCCCCTATCGCCTATCCCTAGTGCATGATCCCATTACAGTTGTAATGATCTTACGGGTCTATGCAATGTGGAACCGATCCAAATGGGTCTTCCTGGCTCTCCTGTTCATCTACATACCACAAGTTGTCCTTTCCTTTGTTTTTTCAGGTGTTTACAATAACCCCAATGCAAACCCAGGTAAGTATTGTACTAGTCCAAGCTTGGTGTATCACTGCGATCTTACATATGTGGCTTCTTCTATATTCTACTCAAGTTACGATCGTCCAAGCTCTTAATTCCTCTTTTTGCCATGGCTCACGAGAAGGATTTACATCTCTGCTTCTCACAATCTATGAAATCCCACGATTTACCCTCAGTGCTGCACTGTTGATTTTCTCTCTCGCCCAAACACTGAAACAGTCAATCGACATGTACAAAGCAACCAAACAGTGGGAATGGTACATGCAACTATTCGTAAGAGATGGAGTCTTTTACTTCTTTATGTACGTCCCTCTTCTTTCCCTAGTGTATCATCTCTGTTTGCCACTATGCCAATTTTTTAATTGTCCGTCATATGGCGGAATGCTCTTTTCCAAGTGCCAACCACTCACCCATATCCCCCTGCATTTCGTTTCCTCTTTCTGGAACATCTAGGATCTTGTTTATCAATATTGCCTTGAAGTTCGCAAACAACCCCTTCAGTACCCCAGACAGAATCTTACCGAACATTATAATCTTGCTTTCCTACCTCATCATATGCCCCATCATGCCTCGGTTCATCATTGCCGTGCGGGAGCTGTATGATCGTGACCCCCGTCGCCGCTTGCAGGAGATCGACACGGGGTTTGGAGTTCTGTTTCAGTCCGTTCCCGATACCGACAACGACGAAAACTTGGCCGTTTCTATGGTTGTATTCGTCATAGACGCCGATTGGGAGCAGGAAGATCGGGATTTAGGAAGGGACGGCGGGAACAAATCGGAGCCAGTTTGACGCACGATAGGAGATGATACATGACGGGCTCGAGAAACGAACATGTGAAAAATGCCGAACAATATTGTATCACAAACGTAGAGTCATGCACCATCTCACCACCTATTTGTCCCTTTTATATGTCCCTTCTGTTGGACTGCAGGATACTTGTAGTCACCAAGTATCCTAAGGTAGGTACTAGCTTATGTAAGCTGCAGGGTGTAAGTAATCAATAAACTCTATCACCTGCATGCATCATCTCTTTTATGTTTTGTCATATCCTACCTCCTCTTTTTTTCCCTATGATACTATTTCCCTTTTAACATCACGCATCATTTCTGTATGTCCATTCATACACACTCTCCACTGTACCCGGTTACTGGATCAGCAAACAAATATGACCAGCTTTCGCTCTGACGACATGACCGAGATGGAGTCCACGCCGGAGCATTTCACCCATCCAAATTATCTCTCCTGTCGCCCTCTCTTCTCTGTTGTTTCCCACCAGATTACCATCCCCTGTCGAACTCGCATTCCCAACTCATTACATCTACAGTATTTGATCGGGAATCATCACACGTGGCTCACTTTCAGCTGGCTACTTTTTTCCTGATGCCCCGCATTGAGCTACACAATTGAGCTGCCCACAAACGAATATGAGTCAGAGGGACTGCGGAACGAGTCAAGGGTGGACTGTTCAGCTCCACGTTGGGCGAACATTCAGCAGAGTTTTCAAGACTACCTCAACATATGTCTATACAGCCACAACCCCAGTTTCTGGAGTCGATTCCTCTCTAGGGTAGTTAATGACACTTTCCTCTGACATGGATGGGCCAATGAGAGAGGGACAAGGAGACAAGAAACAGATCGTCCCAAATGGAAAAATGACGCCACCACCTATTAGGCACTATAAGAGAACATCTTACACCGTTGTGCTAAAACACGATGACTGATGTTGCTGTAGTGCGTCGTTCAAGAGCGAATCGGGCCGCGGAAGTGACCTAATCAACAGATTTACTCGGTCGCGCGTCATACATTGCTTTCGAACACTTAGGTTTTATACTATACGAACAAAATAAAATGGCTGCAAGACAAGCGGCAAATAGAAATGTCGAATGTCTAAATGATTGCAAGGGTGACAAATATGTTTTAGTAACATGTGCCACGAGTCGATAAACGAATAAGAGAAGCGGAGATAAGAGATGGCCGAATGATGGCGCATGGCGGATAACGGACGGTGAAGACAATATGGATGGATGCTTACCTCAGTCTCTGGGTGTACAGGACTGAACGCTCCAACAGGAAGACACCTCAGGCAGCACTTTTCGCTTCTCGAAGGCAGTAAGGATCTCAGAGACCCATTTCCTTTGTATGCGGTAATAGGCCTCTTGGATCCCCCTCTCGCGGGCCTCACAGCCTCAAAAACTAAATCGGCCTCAAATCGGCCTCGTGCACGCCTCACTGCGTCCTCGTGAGTGCCTCCCCAGTTCAATAACTTACATCTCGATCTCGTCTGTTGGATTATGTGTTGAACCTAGGACACACGCGATAAGCTCTCAACGCCAGTGAATGGGATGAGAGGTGGGGGAACGAATCAACGAAACATTAAATAATGGTTTGTATTCCTAATATTGACAGTCTGATCTGAGCGCAGTTGTCGTCATACTCCAACATTATGTTGTTTTATACTCATGACTTTGTTGGCTCATTGAATGATATTCATCTACTGCTCGACCAAACACGAGCGTAGAGGTCAACGATGTGGTTGGAAGTGAACGACGAGACGGTCGAGTCCATGGCGAGAGCGCGAGGACGTGCCGAAACAAATTGGTTGAGGGAATAGGAATAGGTATGCCATGCGAGTGTACATGGATGGTCAGCAGCGCAAGCCGAGGAAAGTAATTGACACAACGTACCAGCTGACAAAGACATACTTAACGTGCAATAAGAGCCGACCGTACTGCCAGATGGACCAGCTGTACGGTGTGACGAACCTGAGCGTCGAGCTTGAGGGGGAGCAAAAGGGTTATGCGGGCTTCGAGCTCGGATGAACCGTCGATGACGCAGACAAATCGGGACTAAGGTGACCGGCGTGAGTGTGCCAGGCAAAACAGGGCTGAGCGGGGTTTGAATGTGTTACATGTTTATGCGCGCCCATAGCCTGTGAAGGGGAGGAAGGCACCCGGAGGTAGTTCTTAAGTGCATAAAGGATTCTCGAGCGAGGGACAGAAGTGTTGGTAACTCAGTCACGGAGTAGTGCACTGTAGTATTAGTACTACCTGTTGGTAACTACAGGTGGTATAAGCAACATTAAATGGGATAGGGAATAGTGTCTCACCTCAGTCACGGAGTAGTGCACTGAGGTGTAAAGTAGAGATGAACAGTGAAACTATACGACACGGTTACATAATCAGGTATCATAGGTTTGAACGACACTCACAGGCAACTCAAAAAAGTGGCCAATCTGTCCACTTGACCAATTAGAATTTTGATGGGGAGCAATCTACGAGGCGGGGGTCTTACAGACTAAGTACGTCTGTAAGTCATCAGTGATCACGTGGGCACGTAACACATACTCACACTCATTCTCATCCGCCCGCGACACTCGTATCGTAACTTGTGAGTGGCAATGAGTGACGAGAGTGCTCTCAGCATTCATTCAAACCAGGTATCTGCTTACTACTACTTCTGTTGTGGTCCCATTTCCTTTGACCACATACAGCTCATCTTGCTTTAGATTGGGAAGGCGACACCCACAGCCTCATGTTCACGCTTGTCCTCGCTGATCTCTTCGTCAGCGTCTCTCTTTCCGTCTTCACCAAATTGTGTCCGTATAAAATGGTTTCGCACATTTTCCTGCTCCCAAATCGTTCGCTCGCGTACGCAAGTTCCTTAGAGGCCTTCACCGTTTTTGCACCGCCTTGGTGTCTCGAGTATCTTTACCGCAAGCACATGAGCGACTTGAGGGTATATTCAACCGTGTCTAGAAGCAATGCATGATCACGCTAGCAACTGGTATACCTGTATTTGGACTCTTCGCTGACAGAGCTACTTCGTGACCACTTTCGGTTCCATTTACACTTGCGCCAGGTAAGGACACATTTTACACGACCTGCTTCATCAGATATCGTACTCCCATTCCCTTTTATCGTGAATTTCTTCTAAATAGTAGTCTTCTTGGTCAACGACACGCTCTGGCATAGTCGGCTGTCCTTCCTCAATCAACCTGAGTTTTCTTAGCCTTAGATGGATTTGCAAGGATAAAAGCCAAACTCACCGGCATCCTTCTGATTTTTATGCTACCGGATCAAGCGTACGGGTCATGACTGACAATGATCCGAATACCACTACTATCCCTTTGTTGGCACTCCATACCGGCTATTTAACTCGCACATCTATATCGAGGATGTTAGTGACGCGAAGATAGCAAAGTCACTCTGGACTAGTTTGTACAGCTCGATTCCGCTCTTGCTCTTGTTGTCTAGCATTTGCATTATACACGCGACGAAGGACTAGCTAGTAAAATTTCCTCGCCCTTTTCTTCTCTCTCCTCAGTCCATATTGCCACAGGTGAGATGAGACTTTTATTCTCTTATCATCTTGACGTACATAATAACGTTACTACCTACAGCTAATACGAGTGTCACAGCCCGACAGAGGACTTAACACTCGCTCTCTTATCCAGTGAGCATCGCACTCTCCTCGCAACAGCGTGGCCAAGGTTGCTAGTAGCACTGCAAACTTCTCACTAACTATACATTTCCAGACATGGTGCCGTATGGTCTGAAGCAGTGGTTTGAGTCAGCTGCCATACGGGCTCATGACCCTCACTGTAATAGGAGTACCATCTTAGCAAAGAAATGGTATCTATATAAGCGGAAATAACTGATCACTTGTCGCATGTGGAACTATCGAAACACTTGGGGATTATGATTATATAATTGATGTTCACATTCGTAGGGAATGTTCCAGTGCTTCCACGCGCATCCAGATAAAACGCGGCATATCTGATCCATCGGTGCCTCATGGTGCAGACACGACTCATTATCGCCGTTAATACATTCGCTAGCAGATCAGTTCACTGCAACTACATCCTGCTATAATTCCAGTGTCTCTGTAACTTGCTTGTTCCATTATCCATATTCTCGGTTTAACCGGCTTTTGTCGGCTTATACGCTTTGTATCCTTAGTATCTATGGGTGCCAAACACTCAATGGGGTAGACACGGACATATCGGGAATCCAGATTCTCATTCATCCGTGACTTTATCTCATCTCCGCTCCGTTCAATCAAATTTACACACAATAAATATGGATTTGTTGTGAGGTTGGAGTTTGCAGAGGCACTTGCTAGTAGCACACTGAAGGCTATAGGTACTAATGAGTGTTATATCTAACGATTGTATAAAGTAATTTACCTCGGTTTTGTATGGATGAAGACTGAGGCATAAGTAGCAGAAAAGTCCTTGCTAGAAAACGGGTGTGACTATGTAAGGTGCTCGACGCAGTCAGACAAGGAACAGAGATAACAAAAAATAACAGCAATTATTCCATTCCATCTCTAGTTCCTCTTCTAATGTTGTGTTTGTCTTTCCTAGGTACAATAAAGTCTATCATTTACACGTACTAATTATTTAGCTTGTCTTTCCTGAAGTCCAACGTGCAGTCATTGCCCTTACGCCACGAGTTCTTATGAGCCCGAAACCCAGTACCCCGCATTCACCGGTAGATTGATGTAGATTATTTTCTCCGAGTGATTCTAAGATAGTTTTACAGTAAGCTGGCGATAATTAGATGACTGCAGACGGTAAGCTTTCATAACACTTGCAGGTAGAATGAGTAGAGTGCGATGTGGGCAGAGCGCTGGCGATAAAGCCTCAGTCGTGAAATACAGTTGCGTTGGGAGCAAAAGCAGGCAAGTGGCTGGGATAAAGTCTTCGCTTCGAAAACAGGAACAGGTCCACCCTTATGTTGCAGTGCCACAACTTCTTATTCCCATGATGCAGGCTGAATGGCACTACCCGCTGCACAGCAATGAGCGCTCTCGCAATGTTCGACGTGATTGCCCTGGATTATAGAGATATATCTGTCGTATGATGCAGCGTTTGACTCAGTGTGCTACTTACCATAAGGGTCTTGTGTCAATTTCCTAGGTTCATCCAGGAAACTAAAACCAGCCACTGTGAATCCCCTCTCCTTGACTGTCATCTCCAATACTTCAAATTGCTCATAGCTATATTGATTGGATTATCCACTAATTCTGGGATTAGCCTCTTCAGTTGTTGGGACTCCATGGTGGTGCTTGTTGACAATTTTCGCATCTCTGGTATCACCCGCTTCTTATTGTGAGGTTGCACTGTAGAGGATGACACACTATACACAAGGAGACATTGTAGGTACTGTTTAGTCAATGAATGTAACGAATGTGTGGAAGCCTCACCTCAGATACGTATGAACGAAAGACTGAGCAGTGTCTGTACACAGATGACTGATGCGATTACATAAGGAATGTTCGACAGGAAAGGAAATGAATAGAATAAATCTCAACACTTCTTATCTTGTAATATTAGGAAATTGAAGATGCATTAAAAAATCCACCTCGCAACGCGGCCACTACACTATACGGACTTATTTTCCTTCTCACTCACTCAGCGGCCATTTCATTTTCCCTCATCATCGTCTAAAAGTTTTCTATATTTATCTATGGGGTTTATAAACTAGACAGTTCGCAGTAACCAGATACTAGACTTAGCCTATGCAGTGGGCACTATGTTGTGGAACTGAGATACCCCTTCAAAAGAGCATAGCCGAGTTAGGAAGTGAGGGAAAGGTAGAGCCTTCTACGGCGTTATCCGAAAGACTGATGACTAAATTTTTCAGTTCCATGTGTCTGCATTATAGGGGACTTGATTCCAGATGCAATCACTGTCCACCCATGGGAATCAAAGGTATGATCAAGGCCACTCTAATGTTAGATTCTTCTTCTGATCTGGGATGCATTTCCCGTCTCGTATCTAGGATGGAAGCAGTTATTTAAGGCCTCTAGCCACGGTGCCTCCTCTCCTAACCTCTTAATTTTTACTTTCCATTAGACAACTCCACATTTCTTGACTTGTTGCCCAACTAGCAATGTCCTCAAATTCATGGTCTGCTGTGGAGTTTCTTCACATGAATTACTATGCTACCGGTATGATTGTTTATCTTCCTCGGGCTCTTATCAGTGATTGATCCTCTATGCCAATGCAGTCATTATCATCAGTGCTGTTGTATATGACTACTGTGAGTTGTGCTTGTGGGATATCATCTCCTTTTCTCAGAGGTTGCTATTAAAATTTTACACCACAGCACTCACTTTCTCAAGAGAGGCATACAACTTCATTCTCCATACTTTATTCATTGGCTGACAAAATTTGAAGATAAAGTATATTTGGGTAAGAAAAGACCAATTAAAGGCCAAGGATTCATCCCTTGATAGTTCTACAGTGTGGGTCTTGGACCTGGGTCTCCATGATATATATTCTTGTGAGTATGAATACTTGGGTAGATGATAGCTCATGCATTCTAAACTGACCATTCTGTAGGTTCGCTATCTTGGTCTTAGTTATGCTATGTGAGTCTTTTATTGATAGTGTATATCAGATTGCATGATTAACAAACAGTTCATGCTCAAGTCTGTATAGCCTTGGTATGCTCAGAATCCACAAAAAGGCAACTAAATTGCTTAGTTGCATTCACAGTTGGAGGTCCCTTTATTTCCCACTCAACCAAAGTTATATCCTTGCTCCTTTAAATCCTGACTGTTATTAGTGACCACATTTGGGCAGGTGTAAGCATTCAAACATCAACTTAAGGCTGCATTTATGAGAGCTCATAGGTGTAAGTGATTGATGTACTATATTTTGCACTACCAGTATGTGACGTGGATGTTTTTCAAGGTACCGTGATGTATATGATGGAAGTCTGGACATTTGCGATATTTTATAATTCTGCTGATTGTAGGTTACTGTTTCTCCTGATTCATTTTACCCAGACTGAGTTGAATTACAGTCATGATGATCCTGCGGGTGTATGCAATGTGGAATTGTTCTCAAAGGATCCTTAGGCCCCTCCTATTTATCTATGTACCACAGGTCATTGCCTCCTCGGTGATCGACTGCATTTACAATATTCCTAATGCAAGCCTCTCAGGTATTTATCCACACGAGTTATTTACGTCATTGGAATCTCACTGACATGGGGAACCGTTTTCTGAAGTTAGTGTTGGCCAAATCGCCGGTTTCACCTTTTGTAGTTTCTCATGGAGTGAAACTGCGTCAAAGGCCTTCATGTATCGCAATATCGTGCGATCGTTTATTGGAACGACACTTCTCATTCTTGCCATACTCCGAACCTTGAATCAGTCGATTGAAATGTACAGAGCGACAAGGAAATGGCAGCCGAATCGGTACATGCAGCAACTGACGAGAGATGGAATTGTTTATTATCTTGTGTACGTCTGGCTCACTGATGCTCTCCCCCTTGCCAAAATCATATTCTGAAACCCACTTCACTCTCGAGTACTTACCATAGACTGACTCTTCTCTTTTTTTTTTCTAAATTGTTAGCCAAGTGTTTATCAACGTGATTTTTATCATTGACACCGGCTTCAATACACTCAACAGAACTACGGTATTCTGGTTGACTACGCTTGCACTCATAAGCATATCTTCTATGATGCCTCGGTTCATAATCAGCATTCGAGAGCTGTATGACTCTGACATCAATAGACGTGGCAAGGGGATTGACAGTGGGTTCAGTTTATTGTCGCAGCATATTTCCAGTGGAAACACTGCGTTGTCGACGATTGCCTTCATGGATGTCAGCCCCGAGGAGCAGATTGTGGAACAAGCCTGAGGTATCTAGGCCCGAGACATCAGGAGGTACCGGTCACGTGTAAGTGAGGACTGTGAACAGGAATCGATTATGGACCTCACCACTAGTACCTAAAACGTCAGCCAATGAACAATAAATAATATAGTATTTCTTGATTATGATTCTTTTTTTTTTCTGCTCTTATTTATGTGCATCATGCGCTTATTTCTACTTGTCACGTACATCCTATGTGTTTCGACGGTAGACAATTGTAGCTGTGAAGATGTTCAACGTTTCATTGGTGGAGTTTGTGGAACTCAGTAGTGGACATTGTTCACCTTTTCTTGCTTGTAAAGTGGTTCATAATTGCAATCACACTATTTGTGGAGGGAGACTGTTGAAACTGCAGGATACTGCAGGATGCTTGTAGTCAGTAAGTATTCTAAGGTAACTAATGATCCGACATAGTTACTAGCTTATGTAAGCGGTATAGCATAGGCAATTAACATATTCCAACAGAGACATCCAGACCTTCAACATCTCAATTCAACTTTGTGCAAAATTGGAGGCCTGAAAACTCACTGTGCAGTGGGAACACTCAGAAGCAGAATGGGATAAGGCTTAGTGATTCAAGGGAAAAGATAATCTACAGGAGAAAGTTGCTAATGGAAATTAGAACTCAGTCAGGAAAGGAATGACTGGTATTAGTACCTAATGGAAGTTAGAACTAGGTACTAGTTAGTAAGTGATATTGTAATACATAATGAGTTCTTGCATACCTCAGTTGGGACAAAGAAATAACTAAGGATGCTATGGAAAAAGGGTAAATATATTAAAGTAGAACAGAGCTGTTATATGTTAATATGTTGGGTAGGCAACAAAAGATTAAAGTTATCATGGTGAAATGGAGAGCTGCCATGTGAAACAGGTGACTACCCATCCTGACTTGTAACTTGAGACAACCTTGGTGGATACTCCTAGTCTATCCTTGATAACTGTTTGGGCTTTTGTGCTAGTGGCCCAGAACTAGGCAAATGATAGAAATGAGACCTGGGCCCTTGTATAAACCCAAAAGCCAGATAGTAAATGAGAGCAGAGGTGGGATTCTTCTTGGATCAAGACCTAAGATTACTACTATGGATCTAGCCTAGAGATCAAGAGAGCAAGACTGGGTTTCTCCAGCTTGCACCCCCTGCCTTATATATTGTCAAGGTCTGTGCACAGACCATGTACAAGAGGTCTACTCTAAAGTGTGCTATCTATGGTCACCAATAGCTAAAGTAGCTCCTACCTCTAAATAGATATATGAGAGGAGAACATGGGGTGGCAATGAGGAGTGAGGCAGTGGCCTCATGGATTAAGGGAAGGGAATGGAAGAGAAGCCACACCATGAGGATGTGGGTGGAATGGAAAAGCACAGATACTGATCAATGAGATGGGCATGGTCACCATAAGGCCAAGGAGATCCCATCTGGATCTCTGCCACAGATCAGATGTCATTGGAAGATCTGGATCTCATCTGAGATCTGCCACATCATGTGACCAATACCTAATGCCAGGGAATACTCTGAATTAGGACTTAGCCTTAGCCTAGGGTTTCCTTGATAAGGCAGCTCATTTGCATGATCATATGCTCCTGGCACATGACCAGTTGCTTCACATGCTCCAAAGCTCTCACAGTCACATGAGACTGTCATGTTAGGTTGGTACCATAACATCATGGATGGACATTATACCATAATCAATACTTCTGTTATGAACTGCTTTGAGTCCAATCTGAATACTATGCAAATGTCTGGTGAGTAACAGGCAACAATGATAACAAGGGGCTTTTGGACTAGTGGTCCAAACTAGGCTTGTGAGTCTTGGAGGGGAAACCCAAATTAGTACTAAGGTATCCCTAGTGTTCAGGCCAAGTGGAGAGCAAGAGAAAGGGGAATTGAGATACAAAGTAATCAAGACTGAAGAGACTCCAGGTCTTGCCCACCCTATATATATATTGCCAGTATACACAGGATGACTAAGCTACTATCTATGTAAACCAATAGCAGTTATTTCTCATACCTTTCATAAATAGGAATAGTGTGCATAGAGCATGATCTAGAAATGAGGCAAGAGCCTCATGGATCAAGGGATATAGAAGAGAATGCCATATCATGAGGATGTGGGAGAATGGAAGTGTCAGGGTCAATGGTAATAAATATGGCATGGCCACCATAAGGCTAAGGAGATCTATCTTGATCTCTGCCACAGATTCGATCCTAATTTAGATCTGTCAGATCAGATATTATTGGTATTGATCTAAGATCTTATCTGAGATCCAGCCACATTACATAACTAACCCATCAGCAGGGAATACTCTGAATATCAAATCAACACCTAGCCTAGGGTTTATCCTTATATGGCAGGTGAGTCTCATGGTCACATGAGTGTCTCTGTCAGTATACAATGGGATTGTAACAACTTCCCTTTAGCTAGAGTTTATAGTATGGTCAATTCAAGCAATTCAACAAGGTGGTAATGTGCAACTGCAGGCAAGCCTTTGATGAAAATGTCAGCCATATTGTTGGCAGAGTAAATGTGTTCCAGAACAATTTCCTTGCATGCAATTTCATCATGAAGCCAGAAATAGGAGACTTGAATGTGGTAAGTATAAGTGAACATCTTATCCAGAGTTATAAGGATACAAATAGTGGCAGTATTGTTGAGGCAAAGAGGCATAGGGGTTGACAGCCCCAGTCCAAGTTCTGTGAGCAGGTGGTAAACCCAGAGAATTTCACAGTCAATGTAAACAGCTGTTATAACTTAGACATACTTCCAGAGATACTCTGGATAGCTCCAGAATGGACAGGGCTTGGCTTTACCATATGTGGTGCACCCTTATGCTGATACTTGGGCCCTGAATTTTGAAGAAGTCAGAGACAGTGTGGAGGATCAAGGGGGTACCAGACTTTAAAGGAACTATAACATAGATTGCAATGAGAGAGCCATAGCAAGCATGAATATAAAGAACAATGGGGCATTAATGTTGATACTCAGACTAAGGTATAAGGTACATGGCTATGATATTTATACCTTTGAGAGCTGAGTATTGTAGCAAAATGAGACAGATGCCAATTCAGATGCAAAGCAGGTGTCTATATTTCTAGAAGATGAATAGAGATGTTAGGGACAATAACATCCAGCCTTGTCAAACTGAAATGGGAAGGGGCAGGGGAAGTGAAAGAAAATGGGCAAGAAATAGGATGGAATAACAGGATAACCCTGGAGTAGTCTCAGAATAGTATGGAGTCAGTATGTACAAAGTTATAGGTATTATTAAGAAAGCAAGGCAAACTAGAGGTTTTGCAACTTGGAATTGATCAAAGTCATTATATACCATGATGAGTGCACTCCATACCCAACTGAACTGGCAAGTGGTGAAGGCCCATGACAATGACAAGATAAGCTTTTGAGACTAGAGCTCCTAGCTAGGCAAAAGAGAGGATTGAGTGGAACCCCCCATATAGACAAGCTAATGTTACAAGAGGATTAGACTGGGGAAATCCCAAGTCTGCACCATCCTATATATATATTGCCAGAGGGCACAGCCCCATATACAGGATGACTAAACTACTATCTATGTAAACCAATAGTGATAAAGACTCTTGCTGATAAATAAGAAGCATAGGGCAGAGGATAATAAGTAAGGCAATGGACTCACAGATCAGGTGTGTAGAAGAGTATCACAACCATGTGGATGTGGGAGAATGGAAGGGAAGCATACTCATAAGGCAGATATGAATA
This sequence comes from Pulveroboletus aff. viridisquamosus, assembly GCA_038088935.1. NCBI lineage: Eukaryota > Fungi > Basidiomycota > Agaricomycetes > Boletales > Boletaceae > Pulveroboletus > Pulveroboletus aff. viridisquamosus. The sequence continues at coordinate 21,348 of JBBPJW010000194.1, forward strand.
TGGCCAGGCAGCCATAAGATTAAGGAGATCACTGTCTAGATTTCTGCCACAGATTGATCCTAATCTAGAACCATTAGATCAGATGTCATTGTAATCAATCTAGATCTCAACTGAGATCTGCCACATCACATGACCAATACTTATACATGGGGAATACTCTGAATAGAATCAAATCTAAACCTAGGGTTTTCTTGTTTTGGCATTTGAGTCTCATGATCACATGACAAGATTGTCAGTGTTTGCTGAGCAGAGTTGCATTGGAGTGTGCCTGGAGGCATGGAATATGACAATAGCAGAGTAATACTCTGCTTCTGCCATGAATAATGTGGTTGCTATTTGTTTCTTTGTAGACCAAGAGAAAATGCTGTGGCCAAGCATAAGAGCATAGCCAGAGACAGAACAGGCATGATCTGGGGAGCTAGCATGATCAGCATCAGAATAAGCATAGGAAGTAAGGGACTGCACCATATCAGAACCACCAAGGGTCAGGACAAAATCACAGGTGTATTTGAGATATTAGAGGATATGCTTTACTGCTGTCCAATGGATTGGTCCAGGATTGGCTGCAAACTGTGCAACCTGCTGCATGCCATGCACAATATCTGGGTGAGTTATGATGGCACAGTGATTGAGTGCACCCATGGCATTTTAATATGGCACACTATGCATGTCTGCAAGCTCATTGGTAGTGCTTGGGGAGTATGTACATGATAAATGTAAACTGGTTTGTTCTGATGTCAATACTGGGTAGGCAGAGTCAAGTCTGCAAGTGTTAAGCATGGTATTGATATATTGGCAATGAGATAAGGAAATCATGCAGGCAGAGCAGTTCCAGGTGATTTTAATGTCTAAAAGGCAGTGAATTTTCCCCTGATCCTTAAAGGAGACATGTGTGCTGAACTCATGTTTGAGGTAGGTTATCTCATCTGGCAAGAAGACATAAAGTTCCAAGTTATCTACATGGGAGGCAATAATGCAGATGCCAGATGTGCAGTGTGTTACGGTGCAAGCCTAACACAACGGTCGCACGTGACCATGGGAACCTTAGAGCATGTGATGCACTGGTCAGATGATCAGTTGCACGTGATCATGCGAACAAGCTTCCATACAAGGCAAGCCCTAGGCTAGGGTTACTAGTTCTCATACAAGTATTCCCCGGTATCAGGTATTGGTCATGTGATGTGGCAGATCTCTAGATGAGATCAGATCTAATCTGTGGCAGAGATCCAGATGGGATCTCCTCGGCCTCAAGGCGGCCATGCCATATTCATAGATCTCTATCAGTACCTTCCCTTCCATTCTCCCACATCCTCATGGTGTGGTTCCCTCATCTCCATCCCTGATCCACGAGGCCATTGCCTTACTCTTCATTACTGCTCCATGCATTTCCCTCCCCTATTCTATTAGAGGTCAGAGCTCCTTATGCTATTGGTTTACATAGATAGCACTATTTAGGGTAGGTCTCCTGTAGCTGGTCCGTGCACCAGATCCAGCAATATATAAGCAGGAGATGTCAAGGCTGGGTTCTCCAGTCTTGACCTCTTGTGACTTCGCCTATAGCCTAGCCTGATCTAGGGGCCGCCCCTAGTGGGGTCCCCCTTAGCTCTCATCTGCTGGCTTGGTACAGTTTACACACAAGGCCTCTTGTACTCATTCTTTCCCTTTGCCTAGTTAGGGGCCACTAGTCAAAAGCCCTATAGAAGATCTAGAGGAAAGTCCAGAGACCATTGGCATTCTCCAAGGACCGGAGAAGACTCGAGAGTGTGGGTCAGAGGTTGTCCCACAACACAGTGATGAATAAATACACAGGGATTAGATGTACAGATAGAGAAACCAAGACCAGTAAGAATTGACTTCAGCTTGTGATACCAAAAGTGGCTGGACTGGCATAAACCATAGAGTGCTTCCTGAGTAGCCAGACATGCTGCTTAAAACCATTTGCAATAAATCTGGCAGGTTGCCAGATGTAGGCAGGCTGGTCATGTTGTGGGAAACTTCCCACCCTCTCGAACTTCACTGACACCTTGGGGAATGCCAATGGTCTCTGGACTTTCCTAGATCTCTATGAGGCTTTTGACTAGTGGCCCCTAACTAGGCAATAGGGAAAGGATGAGTCTGTAGTGAGGCCTTGTGTATAAACCTAGCCAAGCAGCAGATGAGAGCTGAGGGGGAACCCCACTAGGGGTCAGCCCTTAGATCGGGCTAGGACTTTAGCTGAAGTCACAAGAGGTCAAGACTGGAGAACCCAGCCTTGACATCTCCTGCTTATATATTGCTGGTAACTATGCACGGACCAGCTATAGGAGACCTACCCTAGAGTAAGCTATCTATGGGCACCAATAGCATAAGGTGCTTGTGACTAAGTATATTAAATAGGAGAGGGGAAAGCATGAAGCGGATATGAGGAGTAAGGCAGTGGCCTCATGGATCAAGGGATAAGAATGGAGAGATACGCCACACCATGAGGATGTGGGAGAATGGAAGGGAAAGCACCTAGATCCAGATCTATGAAAGAGGCATGGCAACCTTGAGGCTGAGGAGATCTATCTAGATCTCTGCCACAGATGCAGATCCTAATCTCCATAGAGATATCATTGGGGACTGCTCTAAGATCCCATCAGGGATCCAGCCATATCACATGACCTATACTCAATGCCAGGGAAATACTCATAAGTGGACTAGTAACCCTAGCCTAGGGCTTGCCTTGTAAGGAAGCTTGTTCACACGATCACATGCAACTGATCATGTGACCAGCGCATCACATGCTCCACAGCTCTCACGGTCACATGAGACCGTCATGTTAGGCTTGTGCCATAACAGGTCAGGGGGCATGTTACTGTTAAGAAAAGCCAAATTCATGTCAATGACATGAATTTCCCAGTCAAAGGCAGCAGCAATCATGCAGAGCAGATGGATGGACTCAATTCTTGCAATGGGGGCAAAGGTTTTATCAAAGTTGACACCTGGTTTTTGGATGAAAATGTGTGCAACAAGATGGGTCTTATATCATAGAATACAGCCAGAGGCATCATGTTTGATGTGGAATATCCATTTCATATCAATAGCAGTGTAATTAGCAGGGAGTATGATAAGCTCATATATTCTGAGTTGCATAATAGCATTATTTTCATCATGCATGGCCTGCTTCCAGTCTGCTCTATCTGGTGAGTCCATTGCCTCACAGTATGTGCAGGGATCTTCTTCTGATGTGATATTGATATTTTTATCAGGTGAACAAGGTGTGGGCATCCTGTTTTCCCCAGCATCTAAATCTTGTGAACTGAAATCTAAGTATTTCTTGTCTGAGCTCTGTTGTAAGGTTTGTGCAGCATTGGATATGGTTTTGCTTCCTTGATAGTGGCAGTGTGAGTGGACCAGGCATAAGTAGATGGAGGTGAAGCAGGATATTGATAAGGCAGAGGTGGCTCAACATGATTAGGCAGAGCAGGAGAAGGTACAAATGGTTGCTGGCTGGGTTCAGTGTCATCTGGCTCAAAAAAGGATAAGCAGAGCAAGGTATAGTGGAATTGAGACTCCCCCTTAGCCAGGAAGCAGTCATAACCATCTGCAGAATCATTAAAAATAGTGTGAGCTGAAATCTGAATGGCATGCTTGGCTGGGAGATAAAAATGCCAGCCTTTTTGTATGGCTGGATAGCCAACAAAGATGGCACACACACCTTTAGGATCAAGTTTCTGGTGGGCAGGGGTATTATCAAGAACATAAGCAATATAGCCAAAATGGTGAAGACAAGAGATATTGGGCTTATGCCCATACTATATTTTATATGGAGTGGAGTTAGGAAGGGAGCAGGTCAGGTGCCAGTTTTTGATATAAACAACATAGTTAGCAGCTTTGATCCAGAGAAAGAGGGGCAGGCCAGAGTCAATGAGAATAGTATGGACATAATTGATAAGAGTATGATTGAGCTGCTCAGAGACACTGTTTTGCTCAGGGGTATAGACTTTTAGAAACAGTCATACTTTGCAAGGGAGTTCCTTCTTCAGTTCTTGATCTTCAATAGTGTTGATATGTCAAATCTGGCAATTTTCAGCACATTGAGGAAATACTATGGTCTTGTTGACCCATTCAATTTTTGGATTGTGTCTGTTATAATCACTTTTTACTTTTCACATCATGTGACCATGGGACACTTTTACTCTTTCACCTTTTCACTTCTTCACATTTTCACTCCTTCACACTTTCACTTATTCACACATCACAGCCTAGACCATGACATCATTACCTGGCAGTTTCCTCATGGAACTGCTAAGGTACTCACTCCTTTATTGCCATTGGTTGGCTGACTGTATCATACTTAGGGCCGGAGCCATTTACATGGTCCATGCATATTACTGTAGCATATATAAGGAGGCTGGCATAAGCTGGGGATCTCCCAGTCTTGTGCACTTGAGTCTTTGGCTTTATACAAGTCCTTGACCTTTCTCTTATATTCCTCTTGCCTAGTTCCGCTGGGGTCTAGTATAAAACCCAGTCTCTTGAAGATAGTAGCGATCACTAGGATGAACCAGCGTTTTCAGCAACGGTTGAGAGAAAACCGTTTTAGTGTCATTTGAACCAATTATAACAAATTAACAAATTAATGGATCCCAAATGTGATATCATTGCTTAAATGCATTCTTGATGCCAAACACCATCCTTATCCTTGACTGATATATAGAGCACCATGTAGTGCATGATACATCCAATTGTTCCTTGAGTTCTGTTAGTGTTGTATACCATAAGAAACTGATTCATTGGTTTTTCATAGAGTCTGTGTTACCAGACATATTATATTTTTGATCTATAAATGTTACAACTCTGGAAACCAGAGGCTACACCTAGACGATGGTGGACAGAGGGAGGAACACTGAAGAATGACCTAAGAATGGAGACTCTGAAGAGGAGCAACCAAGGAGTATGTGAGACGATGAGGAGGACTCGGAGGAGGCTCGAACTCAAGCAGCTAAGGGCCTATGCCTGAAGGGCCTGGTTTCCAAAAAAGAGCTAATGCCAAGTAGTACTAAAGTGATTAAGTCTGGAGAGACTTAAGCACTCGTTCCTGCCCCTTATATATTGCCCTGGGGTGAGCACGGACCATGTAACTAGTGCCTACCCTAAGTATTGGTATTGTAAGCTAACCAATAGCAATAAAGGAGAACTCATGTAGGCTGTAAGGAATATGCATGGAGCGGAGATGAAGAGTGAGGCTATGGCCTCACGACTAAGGTGTGGGGAATGGAAGAGAAGCGGCATGGACAACATAAGGATGGAGATCTCTGCCACAGATGAGATCATGTCCTAGATCCATCAGATCCATGGAGATGACCAGATCAGAGATTGGGCAGATCCAGGGAAGATCCTGGGGAGATCCAGAGATGGATCATGTGACCACTGACCATAAGGGAACTCGTAAAGTATTGCTGACCCTAGCGTAAGGTTATCCCGAAGATGAGTAGGATTCCCACGATCACATGATGTGAAAGTGGTAGTTGCAAGAGAATCGCAACAATAAACATCAGTGAAGCTCCGGAGTCTATAATGGCATCAGTAAGGCTACATGCATGAGCTCTTAGACCTTCTTGTCCTCTACTTTTTCCTAATATCTTTACTTCTATTTTGAGTTCATTTTATTTCTTGTGATTGAATATTTGATCTAGAGTTTGTTTTTCTAGTTCAAAGTCTATGTAAAGATAATTGTTAGTTCCTTTTTTGGAAGGAATTAAGCACCCTTCAGCTGGGGCCATATTCAACTGAGTTGTCTTCCCAGCATAAAATCAATCAATATTCATCCAAAGACAATTAAATACAAACTTTGAAAAAAATGAATTTATTGTAGGAAGTATACCACCTAGTTCTTTGCACTTCCTTCCACTTTTCCCTGTCTCTGCTCATTCTCAAAGACATCTTTGAAGTAGGCTTTTACCTCTTCCATTAAACCTCAGAAGGCAGCTGGAATCTCCTGGAACCAGGCTGCAACCACCATGTTGTATACTAGACCTATGGCCTCCATTTCAGCCATGCACTATCCATTCTCATCTGGTGGTGAGAATTCTTCAAACCTAATCAGCTGGACTTGTTGTTGTTGCTATTGTAACAGCTGCAACTGCCTTTGGAAAAAGCAAGAGGGTATTATTGTTCTTGCAGGATTTCAGGGGGACCTGCAATCTCTTACCATGTGGCCTACCTTGTCACAATTAAAGCATGTAAAAGAAGGCCTAATGGGCCTCATCTCCTGTGTGTTAATCTCCATAAAGGCACCTCTACCTGGTTAAATGCCAACTGCTATGAAATGGAAAGGAAAAGGACAATTCTGAGGCATATAGGAGGGTTGTGGATACCTGTCTTGAAAATGAGGTGGTGGTCCTTGAGGTCAGAAGAAGAGATGTTCTATTGTCATCTTTTCAAAGGTTTGCCCAACCTGTCTGAATCAAGTAAACATGTTCAAATACTAACTGTCATCTCCTTCTTAAAGGGCAACTTGCAAGTAAACCCTGTATTTAATGGCCTGCTTTAAAAGTTCCACTGCATGGTTATTATCTATTTCTGCCTCTTTACAAAGAAGATCAAATCTATTTAGAAACTCATCAATTTTTTGCCCTTTTTGCCTTAAGGCCTGTAACTCCTTTAGGCTCTGATGAGCCAATTCCTCAATCTGGAAGTGTCCCTTGATCTTGGCTTGAAGATTCAACCAAGATTGCCATGCTAAATCTCCAAAAGGGACTCCCATATCCCTTTCATCCTGCCAGACATGTTGGTCTTCCAGGTTATCATATTCCATAAGAGTTAGCATTGCAAAGTCATCAGCAGCATCCTTTATTCTAGAAAGAACTGCTATTGCCCTCAAGTGATTGCTTTTCCAGTCTTGTTCTCTTACCCAAACTTAAAGTAAGATCCACCACCTTTTTCACTTCTTTTGATCCCCATTCCATGCTTTAAGGTCCACTACCTTCATTGTGATGTTGTTTTTTGAATGAAGGGACAACTCCACTATCTGATCAATTAGTAATGTTATATCTGCTCCTTCACTAGCCATAACTAGACCTTGGTGTTGCTTTCTTTAGGAGGATGGGTGCTCAGAGTGTTTGTAGTCTTTCTAAGGTAAACTTTCTAGATCATCCTAACTTCTTCTTTCTATCTGCTTTGATTACCTTAATCCTATGCTTTACTAGATGGGAAATTAAGATGTTGTAGTGTCTTGCAATCTTGAACTTCCTTCTTAAAGTCTTTCTTTCTGCTTTGTTCTTTCAATAGCAGCAGTGTCATCTGATGGTCTTCTTTAATGATTTGTCAATCTTTTCCTGGGCACACTGGTTGAAATATCTTTCCTTTGCTTCTTGGTCTGCTAGTCAAGCCCAAAAATGGCTAAATTTCATCAAAATTCTTTCTCTTTACTTATCACAAGGATAACTCCTTCTGTAAAATAAAATTTTGTTGGTTGCACTTAATTCTAAGCTCTGGATAAAGTAAAAAGAGATGTAAGAGTAGCTTTGAGCAAGTATTATGCACCTGCAGATACAGGTGCCAAATGCTCAGAAGAGAGAAGAAAAGGGGAGCTATGAGTTAACACTAGTATTACAAGTGCTCAAAGCTGGAGAGCTAGAAGCTGCTATATTACAGTTTATATATGTTACAGGAGTGCACATGGACCAAGTCCCTGATAAAAACATTCCCATACATGTGATGTGGGGATTAAAAGGAAGATAAGCACCATATAAGCTGTTATGGATCTTGTTATGCATCATGAGATCACAGTGCCACAGGCTCACAAGAAAAGAATTATAGAGCAAGAAGTGGTCTCAAGTTAACATAAGTATGTACAAGTGCTCAAGACCAGAGTCTTAAGACACTAAGACTACAGTATTTATACTATAGCACACTGCACACAGACCAAGCCCCTGATGGGAATGTTCCCATGTATGAGGCACGGGGATCAAAAAGAAGAGAAGCTGCCTGAGAACCATCAAGGGTCTAGCTTCTTGAAATGAAAGGAAAGAGATGGAAATGAAAAGAAGTATAGGATTCTTGAGGCATGAGGCTAACCCTATGCCCTGGATCATGTGATCCATCACATGCCCTGATAAGATAGAAGATTAGATAACCATGTGAGGAAGATAAGATAAGGTCATGTGATCAGGAAATGAAAAATGCATCATAACAGATCTAGATTAATAGCAAGAGGAAACCACCTTGGGAAGTGCCCAATACTGGGGGGACAAAAGAATGGTAGCCTAGAGGAGGCACTAGGAAACAAGGTAAACAAGTGCTCTAGACTGGGAAACCAGTCTATGCCCTTGCCTCTTTTATATATTGCTACAAACTATGCATGGACCAGGCCATAAGAAATACACGAGGTAGCTAGTATACAGAGAACAATGCTAAATAAGGAAATAGGGCAAAGGGGAACTAAATAGGAACCAATAGCAAATAGAGAGCAATAAGTAATAAGAAAGCATGGAAAAGGTATGATATGATATCAGAGGACTAGACCATAATATCATAGAAAGACTAGACTACAATAAAATAAAAAGACTATATAATATGAGGTAGAAGGCTAGACCAGTCTAGGCCTAACCTCATGATATGATAAGATATGAGATAAGAAAAGATGATATGATAAGAAAGATGATATGATATAATATGATAAAAGAAAGTAGTCAAAAGTAGTAAATAGTAAAGAAGACTTAGCTAAGAGTAAAAATGAAAAATGACCCCTAGATAAGTAGTGCCAGTCTGTAACATAAGCCATCAAGGGTTATGCTTCTGTGGAATGGAAAAGAAGAAGTGGAAATAAAAAGAAGCCTATAAATAAAAGCAAATCCTGTAGGATCTGAAGATATAAGGCTAACTCTAAGCCCTGAGTTATGTGACTCATCACATGCCCTGATAAGATAATTGTTATGCATCTTGCACAACCATCACTTTCACATTATGTGATCATGGGAATGATACTCCTTTTTAGATTAACCCTAGCCTGGAACTTGGCTATTTATTACAAGTACCTTATGGTCAGTGGTCACATGACTAGAATCTGGGATCTTCCCAGGATCTGCCCATAGATCTTCCCCATCTAGATCTGGTAGTATCTTCATGGATCTGACAGATCCTTAGATCTACTTCCACAATCTCATCTGTGGCAGAGATCTCCATCCTCATGTGTTACTCTGATCTTCCATTACAAGATCTCCTTCTTCTCTTCCATTTCCTCCCTAGATCCATGAGGTCACTGCCTCACTCCTCATTCCCACTCCATGCTTTCTCCTCTCCTATTTAATAGTATGACCTTACTGCTATTGGTGTCCATAGATAGCAGCACCTTAGGGTAGGCTAGTAGTAGTTGGTCCATATGCCTCCCTAGGCCATATATAAGGGATGGGTACAGATAATCAAGTCTCCTCAGACTTGATCACTTTGTATCTTGCTTAAAGCACTTCTTTGAATCTCAACCCTTTCAAGATTAGGCCCTTAGTTGCATGGGCATGAGTCTCTTTTGAGTCCTCCTTTGTTGATCCCTCCTTGGTTGCTTCTCTTTAGAGCCTCCACTAGGTTTTCCCTTTTGTGTTCCTCCTCTTGCTTAAGGTCACATGGTCAGAAAAAGAAAAAGAGCATCATAATAGCTTAGAGTAAAAATGAAAAATAACTTCTAAATAAGTAGTGCCAGTATATAACACACAGCCACTGGGCTAAATCACATGACCTAAGGGCTGAATAGGTAGCCAAGAGTAAGTGCTATATTTGATCTCCCCAAAGCAAAAAAAAATTCCTACAGGCACTTTGCAGCCTGAATTTAGGTTAGATATTGAAATGCTTTTTTGAAGTCACTGTAAGCAAGCTATGAGAACCTCAGTAGATGTCAAGCTACTAATATTAGATTAACTACCTATGAGAACTATGGTAGTTTAGTACAGTAGAAATGCCTATAAAGATAAGGCTCACCCACATTAGATGTCAAGCTGCTGGGGAACATAGACTAGAGTACGCTCTAAGCTTATGTAACGTTTACCATAAATGGAAGTCTAATGCGTGCCGGTCAAAATTACAACCACCATATAGTGACGGAAGAGAGCCAGGACCTAAGGTGAACAAGCTATGGTCGGTAATCGCGATGAAACACCACACTCGCGTTTGCTCCCTGTGTACGGGACCACATCATAATAAGATGCCATGGTGGGTGGGACTCACAATACTAGCTGAAGTTAAACGCTTGAAGAACGACGAAAACCCAACCACGAGCCCACAGATAGTCAGCGTTCCCGTACGGACAGTTACCAAGGAATGAGATAGTATGTACAGTTCACACTCCGGTTTACAGCGTTTGCACTCTGCTCGCTTTTGGTGGTTGTACGAGATATCGACCTGAGTACATTCAATGATGAGGCTTCCCCACACGCGACCTCCCCGTCCACACTTGGGTCGGAAGCACAAGGAAATGTGTTTCCTCGCAGGGACATTTGTTGAAACGCGGCATCTGATCAGTCCACCTTTCGCATCTTTCACCAACATCTACACGAGCAAGCTCGCCTATGGTATTCAGAAGAGCTCCCCATGCGCAGCTGTGGTGTCTACCAGCAGGATAAACCACGGGCACTACTTTGCATGTGTAGCACGGAACTACCCTATGGCAACTTAGAGGTACTCCTGGACAACCAGGCAAGACATACGGGAGGAGGGGAAACCGGGTCTGTCATGGGCAACAAATTTGTGCTTGGTTGAGCTCAAGCCCATCGTCATGTCACTCAATACTGCAACTCAGACCTAACCTCCGACTCTACCGCCTGGGGGATAGAGTGCGCGCGAGAGGGTATTTTGGCAAGAGGGGTGTATGTACTGCGCATGATGCACCTTACTTCCACGAGGCTTTTTTAGTCGAGGTGGATGTGTGATTGGTTCCTCATGAGAGAGGGCAGTCACGCAGATGTTTGAGTTGGCAAATACGATCACGTTATCCGAGCGTCGTGGTGTTCAAATGTTTGTTTCTAGGCCTTAGCACCGACGGGGGTGGTCCGCTCAAGACCTTGGTGTTGGCAATGAAGCACAGGTGGTCTCAATCTCGCAACATCTCGTGGAGCACGCGGGGGTAGTGCCACCTAGACAGAGATACTCACCCGTCAGGTGTTGACACTCAAGTGGTGACGATAGATGTCGCGTGGCCCACGCTATCTCCATTCAGCAGCCACCGAGTCAGGAACATTATTCAGTGATATATCACCCTATTTTTCTGAGAAGAGTAGCACATGAGACAGTCGATTCATGCAAGTGAATACCGAGGATGGAAACTCCACAAATACGTCAGAGGGAATTGAGGATGGTAAAACCCATGTTCAAGCTCGCACACAAACTGATGATACAATGATCTCCTGTTTCCTTTGGTCTAAACCTTACTCAGGAACATCCCGCCGTTCAGCCACCATTTATCTGAAAGGACAGGACGTAGCAATGTGTTCCTATTAATCAGCACTCGTCATTCGATGACATGTCACAGAGGTCATGTAAGAAAGAAGCAAAATGGACACGCACTGAGCGGTGTACATTAGGGATTAAATTTCGAAGCAATTGACGTTTAAGGCACGACTAATGTTTCGAGTGCATTTTATGGGAATCATGGCTACTGGACTCTGAGTTGAACCCTTGTTGAGGGAGCCTGGTATAGAGGGCTACGGTGCACATTACATCGCAGAATCAGCCTACACTCGAGCTCATTCAAAACGATGCCTTACCTTTGTCGTGGGGCACTACTGGGTGGTCAGTCCACGCGCAAACAAAGTACCACATCCATGAGAAATGAAAAACCCACGTCGCGCTACTTTTGCCGAGGGACCTCGTTTCTTGTTTTCATAAATCAACGTGTAACAACTCAGCCCCTGTAATGTACTCATGTCCAAAACTAAACTTACTATATTTGGACGGGTCTTATTGTGCATGCTAGAAAGCGATAAAGTGCTGGTCTCATGTTGAAGTGAATGTGGCCCACGCTTTCTGCATTTTTCCAGAGGTACTCATCTTATTGTCTTGCACTACCCACTTAGAGTGTCGGATGAAGAGTAGGTGGGATCAGTTCAGCAATGAAGACCGCAGGAGGAGCAACGCATAAGGTACCTACATCCCTTCTTAGCACGAGGGGCGTCATTATAAAAGGAGGAGACGGGAGTACCGTTCCTCCAGCCTCCAAAACACAGCTGTGGTTTCTCATTTACGGGCCTCCTTGACTGCTTTCTGGAGCTCTTCCACACTTTGACGCCTTCCTCACTTTCGCCTCGCTCGCCATCTATAGTTCATCATCTCCGTCATACATGGATTCCTTCAATGTTAACCTTGGCTTTTTTGCCAGCTCCGAACGTGAGGAAGGTACCTCGTCAGTTCCCGTCGAGTCCGGCAACAACAACTACGGCTCGAGCTACTGCGTCATTGCATGAGTGTTTCATTTCACACGACAGAGGGGCGCGCTTGTGCACTAGCACACTCTTCGTTGTGAGTAGATCTATTCATGTATTCATGTTGGTCACACATTGCTCACCTTACCCATAGCATTGCACGCCTCGCACACACATTTAATACCTCCACCATTGCCGTTATCATCCTTTTTATCGCTGCTGTCATACCACGTCACTGCCTTGTTGGATTCCCAGGGAGATCATTCATGAATTATTTGGTGCACATCGTTGTTTGGTGTACATATACTCTTTCGACCTTCGATCTAGTCTTTTTTTTTTTCTTTACCAGACAAGATTCTTTACAAGGGATCAGAAAAGAGATAATTTAAATTGCGTACTTGACTGGGCGAGATGGATGTTTTAAAGAGCTACAGCTTGTAAGATGCTTCTGTCGCCGTCATTTCGCACAAGAGGAACGCGTGGCTCGATCGCGTTTAATAGCGGGAGAAACCATAACATCGACGAGTGTTCTGAGGGGAGTTATTGCGAACGCCACTGAAAGCGAAATGCTCGCAATGAATGCACTAACATTAGGTCGAAAATGGTCGTGGTTTGAGGGCTATCTTGACATATCTGGTCGCTGGGAACCAGCTGAGAGCCATTTCACATTCAAACCGTACAAGATGATTGAAGCGAAATAGTAATTTCTGTCGTTCCCCAGATGTGCAACCGCGTAGTAACGGCGAGGCAAGAGCGACTGACACGCTCCGATGAACACAAGTACATTGGTTGAGGTGATCGCAACATAGGAAGGACGAGGAAAAACCGATGTATGATCCCAAAGAGAAATGGGTTGCCCAACTGTTGCTTACATCTGCGGGAAATGCCTCCTTCCGTATGCGCTGTCTACTTTTTCGGGTTGAGCACCTGTTCCTGAATTTTGTCCGTCGTGTTTGTATTGATGGTCTCATTCACGCACGTTGCCCCCGAACTCCGTCGAGCGCCTTGTTTCCATGAAATTTGTCTGCCAATTTATTGAACCCGGGTGAATGCCTCTATTACTAAATCGCCTGCCAGGATATCGACCATCTCCCTTGGGTCGCCTCCTTGCGCAAGTCAAGTAACCCCATTCTGGGCGAAGGTACATCATAGCGATGTGCACTATGTTGAGGCGACCGGTGCTCACTTGCGTTGAGGATGGAGATGTCTCTCCAGTTCGTGCATATGTCACTGAGATGTATTCTTTTTAGTCTACGAGAATATTCTGGACTACACACGGTACAAGGTCTATGCGATGATTTGGCTGCTGTCCGGTATTCAGCTGCCCCATAAACATAGTCGGGAAGTATCCATTTCCGGTCTACTTCGTGCCTCTGGTGCGTAGCAGTTATTCTTTTGCAGAGATCCTGATTGTACTCGGCTCTTATCCTATATCTCCCGGAAACCTCGCGATAACCCGGTTTCTCCCCTTTGTCACTTCTCCTGAAACCTAAACTGTACAAGTGAATTATGACATATTTGGGTTCTAGTAAAATTTAGCATTCGCGCTTCTTTCAAGGACCTCCTCTGGCTCATTCGCGAATGAGGGTAGAAAGCACGGTATTGGCTGACCTTGACAAGAATAGTGTTTGCCGCATGATATAGGTCAGCAACGATATGGATATGTCAACGCATGTGGCTTTCGATCTGTTGTGTGGTCTGCGCGGTAGAACACGGTGGCGGCGATGTACATAGGATCAGAAAGTAGCGGACTCGGTGCTACCGAAAAGAATAAGACTTGTACCAGAATAGATGCGACATGAATCAAGGGCAAACATGTGGTACGAGTCTAAGAAATCAGGTGGGACATTGCCGCAGGACCCGAGGGGAGGTTATTGTCTCGATCGTGTGTCATCATGGTTGAGGCGGTCTTGACCTGTAATGATGGAGATAATTCTGTCGGACACAGATTCGAAACTTATCGTATTATGATGCGCTCTGCTTCCAGTTCGGTCTAATCTCCGGATGGAAGGCAAGAGATCTCGCTTGCAGTCAAAGGACGTACAGGAAGTTAGTAGATTGCATGGTTCGGATTGTTGGTGCACAACAGAGTAACAGGCAACCTGCGCCATCGCTTGTCATCATATATGTAGTGTAGCATTCCATTACTAGGTATATACGTAGGCTTCCTCTGTCGTAGATATGAGTTGTCGTCTCCCACATGTGTTAGTCGGATCGTCCGCTTGCTCGTCGTGTTTCAACACGGATCACTGTTGGTCGATGTCTCGAATACTTTTTGCAGTCCTGAAACGCGGATGTAATACTAGTAGCGGCTTGGTGACGTTTGGGGGGTACTGTCATTCTAATGTTGAATATTTCCTTATCAGTATTGCATTTCTGGTCCCATATCGATCGAAGCAGTTACTGAAGGCTTCTCATCCAGAGTATTGCAAGAAACCCTTCCTCTAATGTTCTATTCTCTATCTGATCCCAGGCATATAGGAATTCACAGGTTACGAGATACTTCCTGATGCCATCACGCTTTCTCATGGCTCTCAAGGCAATCCGGCGGATCATTGCCACAGCCCCCCGCCTTCTAAAGATTTTGATTTTGATCACAAGCAGTTGATGGGCGTTGGCAATTTAAGTAACTCTTCGACTCCCAAGTGTAGACTGGCATCAAAATCCATTGGGATTGGGTATATCAATTGAAAGAAGTAGGTAGACAGACAGATGGAACAACCGCCGTGGCCTACGGCGGGGAACATAGGACAAGCGGCGGACACTAGGAACAAGACCACGCTCTGTTGAGGACTACGACGTACGAGTACAAGGGGTGACTGCCAAGCCCTATGGACACGTCGGAACTATATACGTGACCCATATGCCAATCGTAGTGCGGCAAGTGTACCGGGGCGTTACAACAGACACTCATCCGTTGTCTTAGTGACGGTTACGGAAACCATGAAACAGTTTTGATCCCTAGTGGGGCTGTGAAATTGAGGTGGGAAATCATACAACTATGAGGGAATAAACAGCAGAGCCACAAAGCTTCCTCTCCTTGACTCTCGATTCTTATTTTCCATTAGAAAACTTCAACCACCAATGTCCTCAAACTCATGGACTGCTGCGCAACTTCTTCACATGAATTACTATGCTATCGGTGTGGTTGCTTATCTTCCTCGGGCTCATATCAGTGATTGATCCTGTATTCCAATGCAGTCATTATCATCAGTGCTGTTCCATACGACTATGGTGAGTTGTGCTTATGTGTAGATTATCTCCTTTTCTCTGAGATTGCTACTAAAATCCCACACTACAGCACTCACTTTCTCGAGAGAGGTATACAACTTCGTTCTCCATACTTTATTCAGTGACTGATAAAATTTGAAGATAAAGTATATTTGGGTAAGAAAAAAAGCGATTACAGGACATGGATCTGTCCCTTGACAGTTCTACAGTGTAGATCTTGGACCTGGGTCTCCGTGATATATTTTCTTGTGAGTATGAATACTTGGGTAAATCACAACTCATGTGTTCTAAATTTACCATTCTGTAGGTTCGCTATCTCGGTCTTAGTTATGCTATGTAAGTCTGTTATTGATAGTATATATCAGAGTGCATGATTAAAAATCAATCCATGCTCAAGTATGTATAGCCTTGGTATGTTCAGAATCTACAAAAAAGAAGTTAAATTGCTTAGTTGCATTCACAGTTGGAGGTCCCTTTATTCCCCATTCGACCAAAGTCATTTCCTTTTCCCTTTATATCCCTTCTGTCATTAGTGACCACATTTGGGCAGATGTAGGCATTCAAATATCAATTGAAGGTTGAATTTATGATAACTCAATAGGTGTAAGTGATTGATATACTAATTTTTGCACTACCAGTGTGTGACATGTATGTCTTTAAAGGTACTGTGATATATCTGATGAAAGTCTGGACATTTGAGATATTTTATAATGCTGCTGATTGTGTGTTACTGTTTTTCTTAATTCATTTTACCTGGACTGAGTTGAATTACAGTCATGATGATCCTACGGGTGTATGCAATGTGGAATCAACCTCAAAAGATCCTCAGGCCCCTCTTATTTATCTATGTGCCACAGGTCATTGTCTCCTTGGTGATCAACGGCGTTTACCATATTCCGAATAAAAGCTTCTCAGGTATTTTTTCATACAAATTATTTCCTTCATCGAGAACTCACTGATATGGGGCCCATCTTCAACAATTTTCTGAAGTTGGTGTTGGCCAAATTGCCAGTTTCACTTTTTGTAGTTTCTCATGGAGTGAAGCTGCGTCAAAAGCGTTCATGTTTCGCAATATCGTGCGATCACTTACTGGAACGACACTTCTCATTCTCGCCATCCTCCGAACGTTGAATCAGTCGATTGAAATGTACAGAGCAACAAGGAAATGGCAGCCGAATCGGTACATGAAGCAGCTGACGACAGATGGAATTGTTTATTATCTTGTGTACGTCCAGTCCACTGATGCTCTGTCCCTTTCCAAAATCGTGTTCTAAAACCCATTTCCTCTCGAGTTCTTACCGTACACTGACTTTCCGCTCTTTTTTCTTCTAAATTGTTAGCCAAGTGTTTATCAATGTGCTTTTTATCATTGACACTGGCTTCAACATGCTCAGCAGTACTGTGGTGTTCTGGTTGACTGTGCTTGCGCTGACAAGCATATGCTCCATGATGCCTCGGTTTATAATCAGCATTCGAGAGCTGTATGACTTTGACGTCAAAAGCCGTGGCAGGGGGATTGACAGTGGGTTCGGTGTATTGTCGCAACCTATTGCGAGTGGAAACACTCTGTTGTCTACTATTGCTTTTGTGAATGTCAGCCTGGAGGAGGAGCAGATTGTGGAACGAGTCAGAGGTAATTAGGCCTGAGATATTGGGAGGAGGTACGGGTCGTGTTTAAGTGTCAACTCACCCCTACCTAAAACGTTATTCAATAAACAATAGACAGTGTAGCATTTTTTAATTGTGTTTATTTTTTTTCTCTGCTCTTATTTATGTGCATCATGTGCTCATTTCAACGTGTCACTTACATTCTGTGTGTTTCCAAGGTAGATGATTGTAGCTGTGGATATATTCAACGTTTCATAAGTGGGTGTCGTAGAACTCAGCACGGGAGATCATTCATCTTCTCTTACTCGTAAAGTGGTTTTATAATTGCAATCAGACTTTCTGCAGATGCGGATCCCCAGACCTTCAACATCTCAACTCAACCTGTGCAAAATTGGAGGCCACGATTGGTAAAAACATGCGAGGTGTTGAAATACGGATAATCACGCACATAGATCTGCTCCGTCCATAACCCGCCATGCCTCATCATTCGACCATTCTTTATTGTCGTTGGAGATCATTCCATTAACCAGCGACAACCCGACAACCTTTCCTACTTACACTAGGTTACCATTTTTAGACAGCAGTATCCGCTAACACGCGGACGCTTACTATACCTCCCTCCAGGCTCGTACAACGTTGACTGGAGGTGAGCCATCATATTACAACTACAATACGCTACAATACGCTCCTTACTCATGTACCTTAGTCCTCACGGACTTATATTACAGTCTTCTTTAATAAATATTTCAGGAATACAAGTGAGGAGCATGAGAGTTCGAGCATACATTCCAACACTGGTCATCTGGGAGCGAAGAACATATATGTGGATTCCCTCCCAATGGACAACATTTCGGTTACAGGTGCAATGATCTTCCGGGCCTACTCAATGTGGAGTCAATCCAGAAGTATCCTTTGGACCTTCCAATTTATCTTCGTGCCGCAGGTCATTCTTTCTCTTGCTATTTTGGCATCTACGCCAATCCCAATACAC
This sequence comes from Pulveroboletus aff. viridisquamosus, assembly GCA_038088935.1. Classification (NCBI taxonomy): domain Eukaryota; kingdom Fungi; phylum Basidiomycota; class Agaricomycetes; order Boletales; family Boletaceae; genus Pulveroboletus; species Pulveroboletus aff. viridisquamosus. The sequence continues at coordinate 39,549 of JBBPJW010000194.1, forward strand.
ACCTCTTAGGTATGTCTCGGGTTGAACAAAGTGCATGACAGTCATCTTACGAAATGCTTCCATTTCCTCCCACATCTATTCCAAGTGAGAATCGTCCCAATCATGAACCTCCCTTCTTGTGCTGTCTCATGGAAAGACATCCCACCAGCAGCCATGGTGTATCCCAGGATTCCGCAATTCGTTCTTGTCGTTTTTCTTTAAGGTCTCGCTTTCGTGCAAACCCTGAGGGAATTCTCTACTTCCTTGCATACGTCCCACTTCTTCACTCTCCCGCTCGCCAGCACCAACACACTTCTAAACGATTTATTCCTCCCCCTTACATGCTTGCCCAAAGGCCAGTCATTCGGCTCGTTCCCTCTGAATTTCCAGGATCGTGTTCTTCAACGGTATTGTTATAATCGTAGATGGATATCGACATCCACTGAACAAGACCCTCTTGCAGTTCTTGAACCCCTTTTTGTAACTTGAATCTCAGTCCCATGATGCCTCGGTTCATCATCAGCATACCGGTTTGACGTGACTGTGACCTTCGTGGCTGCCGGCAGGAGACTGACAGTGAATTTGGCGTGTCGAATTCCTGTCAGAATGGGATGGTATGTGTGTTGTAATTTTGACCGGCACGCATTAAACTTCCATTTATGGTAAATTTACATAAGCTTAGAGCGTACATTTCTTATGTTCCTCAGTAGCTTGACATCTACTGAGGGTAAGTCCTATTTTATAGGCATTTCTACTGTACTAAACTATCTTAGTTCTCATAGGTAGTTACACTAATATCAGTAGCTTGACATCTACTGAGGTTCTCATAGTTCACTTAACCTCTGCACAACACCACCTTTCAACAATGTGCGATTGAATTTGCAGATGTCGTCCCGACGCAGGACGAGGACGTAGTACAAGACGCGAACGATTTACAGGTGATACGACTCGAAACATCAAAAGACGACGTGCACCAGGCATGAAGGGTAAGCCCATACACCAAGGCCATGCGCTAGGGTACAGTGCACCACTCGATGAACAGCCGAATATGGTATTTTTCGATAGTACGACTCCCCCTGTTTATTTTTTCCTCTTCCGTTATGCTTTTGTTTTTGAGAGGTGCACTGCAGAGGATATCACACTATACACAAGGAGACCTCAGTTTCGTATGAACGAAAGACTGAGGTGCAACGTGGCAGTGTCGTACTCAAAAGAACGTACTCAAAAGAACGACGCGATTACGTACGGAAATGTCCGGCGTATGCCTCGGAAAGAAAAGAATGACGAAGGAGAAAGGAGAGTGAAGAGGAATGAAATAAATAGAATGAAATTTCAACATTTGTCCCCTTAGTTCAACGTATATGGATACTCTATACCGCAGCGTAACGCGACATCCTGTTGTTGCAAGCATTTTCTGGGCTTTCGCGGGACGATTTACAGGCAATAGTACATTGTTCACCTTCGAGGATATATGATAGAATCAAAGGCTAATAAAACATAGATAATGGGTGTTGAAGCACGAAGGTTGACATCCACCATGACATTGCGGAGTTTGCTCTGTTCTCAGCGGAATCGCACAACACCAATCCATGAATCCACCCTGGTAGCCTTACAAATGCAAAAGGGTGCGCTTATCTCAAGCTAAGAAAGCCCTGTAGCAAGAAGGGGAAGACAAGAATTTGCTGTCAATCAGGCTACACGACACTGTTCCAGGACCTCTTCGATGTAGTCAGCCATGATACGGTGGGTCTGCTTTGAGGGATGCCTGTCATAGTCAAGTGTCAGGATCCTCGATTCTCAAACCGGTTAATCCCCTAGCCGAGGAAGCACGACTCACCCCGGGATCCAATAAAAATAATGTACCGAGTCATCACAAGATCCGACCGTCGACGTTCCGTCGCCAATGACGCAAGAGGAAGTATTCGTATACCCGAACGCTCGATACCCCGGATCAGATCTGAGCACACCGTCCCAGATCGTCGCAAAGTTGACAAACGCGACGTTGAGTGGCGGAGTCTGTGCATGGAGCTGTGCGAGTCCGTCGTAGATGGACTGGATCCATGCTTGACCCCAATCGTTCTCAGTACCACGGCCGTACACATCGGTGACGAGGAAGTTCTTGGCATTTGTGGGAGGCTTTGAGAGTAAGGTCATTAGGCCAAGCAGGTCTTGAGCCGCTTGCGGAAGATGGTCTCCATCAACTGGTCAAGAATGAGTCTTAGTTTCATGTCCCAAGAGGCGAGAATCAAAATCAACCGAATGAATCTTCCCAATCACTGGAGCGGTCATTATTAGTCGGTGACCGAGGATTAAGATGATCATACTCACTTGATGCCAAAAAAGATGGTATAGAGTGTGGTATCGGGATCTAAATTGTTGGATTGGTTTAAGAACGTGGTTGCTACTCACTGCGTCAGGCTCTCAAGCTAGCAAACGTGCGAAATGAGAGCTCACTCTGCATGATAAAGTCACGAGGGAAAGGGTTGCTTGGCCACAAACTGATGTTGGTGACGGCACTTGACCACTGGTGGGGTATTGCGAGTCAGGCGTTCAACGCCATTCGAGCGATACCACCGTGCTCACAGCATAATCCATTAACTGAGCTCCTGTGTCATTGGCAATATCCTCTACCCACACAGGACCATTTGTAGATCGGCCTCCTGCTTGTGCGTTTGGCGGAATAATGACAGCGGGTGCAAGGGGGCCCCCATCACGCCTACCCCCATCCGTGTAGGAATCCTACAAGTAAAAACGCTCGGAAAGAGGCCAATTAATTCTGTAGTGGGCGCACACCAAAGGAAACGATGGTCCTGTATCGGTGGAGATTCAGGCCAGCATTCATGTCTGCCACAGTTCCGGGAAGGGATCCACATTGTGGGCTTACAGCGAGATGAATCCCATCGTTGTACGCCTGACGAGACCGGACTGTAGCACTAACGCTGGTTGCGAGAGCAAGTATAGCGACTGAATAGAGCTGGAACATGGAGCGGACGATCTATCGAGACATGGTCGCGAAGAAACGAAGGCCCTTTAATCCTGAATGTGTGAGCACATGGTGCGGGGATGCCGGAAATGAGTCATTCTCTTAAAAAAAAAAGAAACGTTACTAGGTGGGGTAACGAAAACAAAGCAAAAATAGACCATGAACCGTCGCATAACATGCGGAGGCTATCATTTCTGGGGCTTCTACCACGTTCTTCCTGCACCACACTGACATAACATGCGAGAAGTAAACGGATAGTGCTGTACTGGTTGTTCTCGCAAAGACCGATCTGGAACCTACATAATAATGAACTTAGTTCGGTTCGGGGTGCCAGGATCAAACAGAAGATAGAATCTGATACTTTTTCCTGCCAAATTGATCAGTGATGCTCGAACCAACGGAGAACAAGTCCAGAACATACGGACGTTGGTGCAGCTCTCGTGGATAGCGGGAGAGTTCTTACAAATGATGTAGTCACGTGCACCGAAGGAATGATCACGTGATCAGCGTTGACCACTCCGAGTGCCAAGATCTCCCAATCCTAACACATCACTAGCCTGAGGCTCGTCACCTATAGCACGCCTCTGGAAACTCAATGCCGAGAGTCATGCCAGCAGCGAGTCTACATGTCGATATTCCAGGACATGAGAAGAGCTTTCCGCGACCTGCATCCTTGCATTTGAATCGATGTGCTCTTCGCTGTCTGTTCTGCGGAGACATCAAACCCCTTACTTCCATATTTATTCTTCCTTCGTCTGCCTTCGTCCTTCCAGCGCAAAAGCCGGGAGTTCTGTTAACGACCGATGATATCGCAGACGATGCGCTAATTCGTCCATCTCTCTTTGGTCTTCTGAAAACATACGTTCGTGGTAGGACTAAACGTATACCTTCTACCATGGGGTCGCCGTCAACATGCCCAGTGGGGCTAGTTAGGGTGTGAAACTGGCGCGTCTAAGGTCAATCGCGATGTCAACCCATCCATTTTCGTTGGAATACACATTGAAAAGATGTCCAAACCAGGAAGACACAACCATCAAATGCACCAGAGACAAGGAACATCTATGATGAAGAGTAAGAAGGGAGTACTCTTTACTTTCCAAGTTCGTGCAAATCCAACTACGTTCTATCGGCCGCTTCGTAGAGGGCTCGTGGGTTGACCCCGACGATGGAGTTCAGTAGAGAGGAGAATAGCTGTCTTGAAGAGACTTCTGGTGACGTGCTTCTCGAACGTGATTGAATAGTAAATGTAGACAGATGCTGACTAGGCAGACATTCATAAAATAGCCTCCAACGTCTATAGAGAATAGGATACGGAGCCGCTGGAGGTGATGACACCTACCGATGAGTGCGTTTGCATATGAATTCTTACTCCAAAGTGTAGTCGTCACTCACCAAATGTCGGTGCGCCTGACATACTGGCTCGAATTTGCGGTAATGCAAACAAAACTGCGCAGGTTGGGTCACATTACACCAGTGTCTGATAGACGGTCACCGAAATACTCGTAGTTGATCTCCTGACCGTATAGGACAATAACCGTCATATGGTCCAAAGTGCCTTCCTCTACTATATCCATGAGAAATTGATGAGCATCTTCAAACGACGGACGAGGAGGGTGATCAGACGGTGCAGGCGTTAGCCTACCACGACACTTAACAGTGAACGGATCAGTAAGTAGGGAGGTCCCAGATGGCAAAAAGGGTGAGATTTACAAGCACGGACGAAATTACGCATATAACGCCCAGCTATCTTCACAAGTCCTACACTGTCTGCCGCCATAGCGATTTCGTGTTGAACTTGTCCTTGACCATTAACCGTGGAAGCCAAGCGCAACAAGTGGGAGAGAAGGCACATGCAATAGAAGGAGAACATCCGAGGGACTTGTGGAGATTGAGCGCCGCAGCTTCGAAGACGAGGCATCGATCGTACGCAGCATGGAATACGCTTAGAGGGAAAGAGAAGGGGGAGAAGAATGGGCATAACACAAGAGAGCTGAAGTTAGATGCGCGTCATAAAACGAGGCAAGTCGCCCACATCTGGTGCTCTCGATAAGTTGGGTAGGGATTCCACATTACCATGACCAGTTTCTTCCGTGTCCACTAGCAGGACAAGGTCAATGGCTTACTTTTCACATCTCGTCGTGCACGTCCAACTTAACGAACATACTATAAGCCCAGTCAATTCTCAGTTTCACTAGACTCGGAGAACGATAATCGTACAGCACCCTGCGATCACTCAAACATACAAGAGACTCGGGCTCACAAACACAACATCAAATCACGACAAACGACACGATCCGTCTCAATGCATCAGTGCCCCTCTCGGCTTTCGCAACGACTCTGCAATGCCCAGGAACGTCTGCGCGAGTTGAACCTGTCGTGGTGCGAGCCAAAACGATTAGTATACACGTATCCTAGGAACGACGAGATATGCGCACGCACCGTGTCAAGCGCCTGAGTGTACGAGGATAAGACGGTCGCATTAGCTGGCGCAAGTGGATCTCTCGGTGCGTTATTCTGCGCATCCAGTGCAATATCGGCCATTCGACGTAGGTACTGCGACTCATAGTCCGGCCCAAATGACACAGCATGGAAAGACACTGCTTTTCTGCGTTTTATAGAAAGAGAGAGTGCAGTCAGCCCAAAAGATGAGCAGCATGCAAACAATGACGCTTACCCGAGTCGGATGGCCGTACGACACAAATCCTGCATGACCGTGTCCTCGATATCACATTCTCCATCGGAAAGGAAAATAATGACCGGAGATCTGAGCCAATGAGGCTTGAAAGGCAAGGAATAAACGAACACACAACGCTCACCTTTCTGTACTCCAGTTTTGCTCCATTAGCGCCTGCGCTTGTCGAACTGCGAGGGTAAAGTCGGTTCCACCACCCGCGCCATAGCCGAGGAGGGTGTCCAACAGCTGGTCAGCTGTGCTCGTAAAATCATTCACGACAGGTGTTGTGAATGTGTGATCAAATAAGACCACACTGTATGCATCCCGCCGTGCGGCGTTCGAGTTCGCAACTGCCGCTCCACGGGCCGCCCAGAAACTATGCAGTGAAGAAAGCACGGCGCCATATCGATTGTTTGCGCGGGCACTGATGCGAGCAGTCACCGGTGTATTGAGCAGCGGCCCTCGGTCGTTACAACCCATTGAGCCCGAGCTATTCAAATGAGGACAACGATGAGTTAATCTCCCTGTGCCAGACTTAATTGAACATACTGATCAGCAACGAAAATCCTGTTGAAAACATATTCAAATCAATTTCTTCGGCCACATAGGATGGACGGACTCACACATGGAAGGCTTGCTGCATCACTACCGGGTTCCTGCATGAAAATTGATGTCCGTCCTGCGAGACGTAGCCCGGCCCCGCGAGCGCGGTATTGGGATTCAACGGTGCATGGAAAAGGGGTAATACACAATAAGATGGTATAGCAGCACCACCCCCAGCAGTCGTGTGTTCAGGACCTATCGGGCGTATTCGTGAGATAACTCCCGAGTTGCAAAATAACTTTGGAAACCAGCATACCTCCACACATAGCATCGCTATCAACATGTGTCCACCATTAGTCACCGGCAATCGTAACTCGACTGAAAACATACCATTTTCCAAAGTTGGTTTGCTCTTCTCTAGAATACGGATCCTTGAATCCTGCCCAAAAACAGACGATCAGACAATGCAAGTGCGCCCAAATTTTACTCACCACTCCGCTTCCAAAATAGACCATGCGTGAGTACGTCCTTTGGTCGGTCGGGTTCAGGCTGTAGCTTCTTCGTCAGGTGTTGCAGCTCATCGTTGCCAGTGCAATCCGCCTCATCGTCTGCGCGACAATAGTCGATATGAACGTGCCGTCCCAATGAAGAGCAAACAAGGTTGCACATCATTGGTGCACCTTCGTCGTTCGTGGAGAACTTGCGCCCTTCGATCTCTAACGGCACATCGTCCGGTCCATCAACGGTCCAGCGAGTACGCGACATGGACCCATGACGCGTCTCATGCTCTTGCTGTGGGTGGCCTTTGAGCGGGTCATTAGCACGTGACCGATTTCCCGGTTCGTGCCAACTCACCAAGAGGTAACGTGCAATAATAACCGCAATTTTCACACCTAAATGACCATGAGGAACGCAAGTATGTACGGAGCATTCGGCCACCATACCTCGCTTGGCAAAAATGAACAACCTTCTTGTCCAGACTGTGGTTGTGGGGTCCCTTGTGACTCATGGCGCCTGACGGAATCGGTCTGATGCATTTCAACCGTTTTGCAGCTGTCATTCCGAAACACCATCAGATTGACATGTAAATACGTTCAAGAACCAAAGCAAACCCTGAGAATACTGTCGAAATGATCAGCTCGGGAGGAATGTACGAGACAGGACGACATACTTTGGTATACTGGAATGTTTCGTTCTTGCCTGTAAACGTCGCCTCGATAGAGTGCGGTGCCGTCTCGATTTCGCAGATACCCGGAGTAGCACAGACGGCAGTACACAAATGTTCTTGTCTATGATTCATTGATCAGAAAATAATTTTCTATTTCTTTAACATTATACTCACCCGCATAGGTGGATCGCACTGGAGTCGAGACCGTGCATGTGATCTTGATCTGCACACAGACGCTTGCACAACTGGCACTGAATAGAACATAGTCGGGCATCACATCGATGGATGGGGTGATCGACGTCACTTCAAAAGCACATGAGCGCATATGACCTAATAATTTAACATGGGAAATGAAACTACCTTGGGATTTGGCACGTTCCAGGACATGAGTATAAATTCCCGTCAACCAGCTTGATGTCGGAGAGATCACATGGCTAGAAAGGGAGCAGTATTTCAAAGTTAACATACGCATAGGTTCATAGTGGTCGATGATGGCCCACCTCTCCGCATGCATGGACTGGAGCAGCACAGAGGTGCTCCTCGTCAGGATGATCAATCACCTTTTTTGTTATCAGAGTCGAATTGAACCCTCCAACGAAAGTACATACCTTTGCGCACATATCCAGACATCCATGCCTTCCGGAAAACTTGCACGGTCTCCCGCACAAATGCTGGTTTGCAAGACATCTGCAAAGAATCATGCGTCACTGAAGTCTCAACCAAAGCACCAAACACGTACATGTGCTTCCCCGCGTGGCCCGCACTATCGTAACGTATGATTTAGCGCATGATGTACATCACAATTCAGATATCACGCACCTCATCGTACACGGCCGA